>WYDF02035367.1:0-12654 GCA_009867245.2 Adranes taylori | reverse complement strand
CAATAGCGTAGTAATTTAAATAATGTGGAGTAAGAGTAATAATAATAATGGCGAAGTAATGTTCTAAATATTTATAACTTCACATTCGTTCGACTCGATTCGTTCGCGATTTTAAATGACTGACAATGTGTAGATTCTATTTTATAATTAAAAATTTGTTAGGATAATTTGTTAGGATGATAATTTGATTTCTATTCTTATTTGTTCTTCTGGTTGGAACGTGACTTTGCTTCTTCCTCAGCAGTGTCGTATGCGGACGTTGGCAGAATTAAATGGTTGAATGGTGTATGGTTGGCTTAAGATATTGTAGGTTGTTCCAGTCAGTTAGCATGATGAAGGTACAAAATATACAGTTGATGATAGTGGGATAAATTGATGAACATATAATATGATTTTGTTGAAGGAGATGAAAGTGCTGCGTTCAAGTAGTCTATTAAATGTTGCCGAAGTAGTCACGGAATTAGCGCCGGTAATGATCCGCACGAGTTATCGAGATATCGGATACAACCATACTTTGCCTGTAGTGGGTGGTAGTGGCGCATACGCTGGAGCTGTAGGCGGGTCGTCAAACCGAGGGGTGATGGTGGTTCTTCTTTTTGTTTTGATGGTGTGGTTGGTGTAGTTATCTCTATCAGCATGCGCGGGATATGCCGACAGCGCGTCTTGATGGGCCTCTCTGATGTTCTAGATACCTCACCTGTAGTTTACAAAATTTACCATTGACTTGGTTTATTTTAATTAAAATTTAAATAAATAAAATAAGTGAACTGCTACTGGCGCTTATTTTTAGCAAATTAACTTCAAGACCGCGAATTTGCTCAAAGTGCACGAAATAGATTTGATCATTTAATGCGAATTATGTTAGGAAGTACATGCCATTGTCGATGAATTTAAAAAAGCAATTAATAAAGCACTTCTTCCAGTCTTGGCCACGTAGTGCATCCTCGATGACGGGAAATGTAAAAAATAATCGTTGAGTCTTGAGTCAAGGCCATACGGAGGATGATCAAGCAATTCTATGTTTTGTTGCTCCAAAATCTCACATGTTTTTTGAGCAGTGTGAGCACTCGCATTGTAATGGTGAAGGATGATCCGATGGTGTGGGTCATTTTATTGCAGCTCAAAAATGCAAATAAATGGTTGTGTACCAATCAGCAGTTTCAGTCGTTCGATTTTGTAAAGGAATTGTAGCCACATATCAGGATTTTGATACAAAAGTTGCGACCACCTTTCTCGACACGCTGCGTAAACGGATGACTTTTGTTGGGTTCTCCTCATCTTGAAATACCCAAACAGTAGACTGACGTTTATTCTCCGGTTCATAAGAATAAATCCAAGGCTCGTCACTACTACGGACATATTTTTTGAGCGGCCTCTGTTGACAAATCAGAGATCTTCGGCACCAACTGATCAAAGCCGCCATTTGTTTCTCGGTCAACATATCCAACGAGAAATTAATTTCTTCACGCCTAACTCATTATGTAAAATCTGAGTTCAGAGTTCAGACATTTGAGTTCAGAGTACCAGCAAGAAATTGTCAATTGATGTGGTGCTTCATTACCAAAAACAGCAACCAACCGTAAAGACATTGGTGTTGCGATTATTTCTTCGATGGTTGTAAAAAATTATCGCTCGGAAATGATCTCGATTCAATTTCATGTTTCCGAACGCTTTGCTAAATTTAAAAATTCAATGCGACTAAACCACTTGATGTATTTTGACGAAATTTTCTATAATATCATATTGAGCTTAATTTCGGAAGCATACGTTTTGTTACTTCTGGCTACATGCAAAATTGAAATGACATCCCTCTTGTGAATCTATAGTCGTATGATTGTGTGTTCGGATTTTGCTGATAATCAATTAAGCACCACATGTTATGTTGGTCTTTGAATATTTTGTCTTTGTTATTTTGGTAATAAATTTAAACTAACCGATATCCTAATAAATAGTGAACATGGTTTATATCTTTTCAATAATATCTTATAACAAGTTGATGAGCTTATAAAATCCTTACGTCTGTGCCATGTTTTTCAATATAATCCTGCTATATTCTAGGACTTGAGAGTGTTTTCAACTGTGTCACGCCTGATAAAACTTTATTATTATTATGATTATTATCGCAACGATTATCGTCAACTTCATCATAAGATGATTACGAAACCGTGCTTAAATTCTTGTTCATGGGTTTTACGATCACGTTCAAATGATACTATTTTATTAAAGGAGATACTTATAATTAAATTAGATCAAAAGCCTTAAGACATTTTTTTATCATAAATAATTAATTGTTCTTTATTCTAAATATTGTGAAATGCTTATAATTGACTCAAAAGATTGGAATGTGAAAGAGAAATGTGGCAGAGAATGGATAATGTAGGGATTTCGAGATCAATGTGTAGGATGATAAAGGGGTTGTATGGGGGTACGAAATTAAGGTCGAGAATGAATGAAACGGCATCGGAATGGTTTAGGACCAAAAGTGGACTGAGACATGGGTGTCCACTAAATGTTTGTCTATTTAACATATACGTGTCAGATTTGGAGGAGGTGTTGGAAAAGGGATAAACGAGTGGGCTGAAAATTGCAAGTGTGAAGGTGTGGTCTCTTACTGCCCTCTACGGTCTCTTACATGCGAATGATGTATGGATAGAAGGGGATTAAAAGTGAATGTGGAAAAGACAAAACTAATGGTGTATAAGAAAGGTAAGAGGGAATGTAGAAAGGATGTTCTCGATATAGGGGGACAAAGGATTGAAAAAGTAAATAAATATAAATATTTTGGTTTCCCATTGACACAAAATGGTTCAAGTAACGAATGCATTGAGGTGATGACGAAGAAGGCAAAGGGGAATCATACAAAGAATGAGGACGTTATAGGATAGAATGTTTGGGGAGTTAGTGAGAATGAGGTTGAAGATTATGGAAGTGTGTGAATAGTATAATGATGTATGGAGTAGATGTATGACCGGTGGATGAACGAGACAGGATGGACAGGGTGCAGGCTGGATGTGTGAAAAGAATTCTGGGATTAGCTAGGCTTGAAATAAGATAGCAATGCAGGAGATTGGAAAATATGTTTGGTGGTGGATAAGTGGAGTGTAAATAATGGTGAAGTTTGTTAAAATGTTATAGCAAATATAAATTTTATTTACGTCTGATGGACTATAATCTTCTATGACATATATGCTCTTACATGAAACTCATTTATTGTGTACTTTATTTGTATGATTTTTCAAAATGGGCTGATTTATCGAATCCGGCCCATTCTAATTATTATGCTAACTAGATATACATAAGTGCAGAGGATAACAATACAAAATACATATTTTCGAAGCGGGCGAGTCAATTTTTTTTTATACAGAGCTTGCATAACCTGGATTTTATTGTGTTTAACTATTTCTAATTCATTGTTGATTCTAAATTGCGTCGTTATTTTAGACTGACAATTTTTATTTGTCTCTAATTATAATGCAAGAAAATTTAGGTCGTCTTCCTTCCAGTTAAGAAAATAAAAGTAGCGAATTAATATATTATAAAATTTTGTATAGGTTATGAAACATTGTCGATGAGTAATTGTTCGGTTTATCCATTGGATTTATGTCGGTGACGTGAATGTATAAGATGCTTATGTTGCTGAGTCTATGGAAAAGTGAGGTAGCTGAAGATTTTAGTCGATATCGCCGCAAATGTCCCGGAGATGACGACGGCGATGTTATTCTGGTGTGACTTGATACTACCATCCTTTTCCTAGCATGGGAGCTAATGAAACGTTTCCTGGTGCTGTAGGGGGCAATGGCAAACCTGGAGATGTGTACAGATCGCCGGAGGATTCTGTTGTGGTTCATATACAAGCGGCTGGGTCTCGACTAAATAGCGCGGCTTCCTCTGCGGACCAGATAAGCTTCCCGTAGAACGTCTCTCTTGTTCTGCTGACGACCTCCACTCTTCCACTCTTCCTCTTCCTCATAAAGGATCGGAAGATTTCAGCCAAAAATTTTAAGGTCGTGAATTTTGTTTCCCTGACAATATTTTTTTGGTGTTGTGAGATTTTAGTGTTGAAGGAGTGAATCTAATTTAATGTAATTAAATTCGAAAGTATTAATTACTATTTTACTGCTGGCGCTTACTTTGCTTTCAAACACTCTACGCGAATAAATTTGTTGCCTATTAGAGTGTTAGAACTGTGTGAATATGCTCACTTATGAACTGATAGAAACAAGACTCAGAATGCGTCTTGTTGAAGTAGGCCTAGATATGGTTTCTTATATGAATTTAGAGATTTCTCCACATCCAGCTTGACGGCAGTAGGTTTTGATGACGTGGACAGCAACTGGATTTAGTCGAAATTACTGCTAAAATTTTAGAGAAGGGAGATTATTCCTCGAATAAACAATCGCTTTTAGAACGTTGCGAATTTTAAGAATAATTTCGTTTAGCATCCCTGCCACGACATTACGTTTCTATGATTCTACGATGAGTTGCTATCCAATCAGCTTTAACGTGCAAACGATCGACTTGCCCGTTACATAATAGTCACTTGTCAACCACGCGATAATGGCGGCAAAGAATAGTAAAATTTGCTCACACGAAGGTAACGCCCCCAGGAGTTCATTAACCTCTTCAGAGTTATTTGTCAAAATACGCTGTTATCGAACTCTCGTACAGACGAGGTTACGAGAAGTCAATAAACCCATTAAAAGGGAGGTCATAAATCTTTCGCTAGATGAGAGCAATGAACGCAGGTTCAACGTCTTTTTTAGGAAGTTGTTTGTTCGAATTGAATTCAGAAGTCTATGTAAAAAAGCTTGCGCAGGTAGAGAATGAGCCATAAAAAGAGTACGAAACATATTTATCTCTCTTGTTTTGTACCAATTTTTTGTTCAATTTCTTTTTTTTGTTCGTATTTCGTTCTCGATGCGATCGCACAAAAAAGCATCAAAGACACCTGCTTGGGGCAAAAACCATAACAAAAGGAAGGTCAATACGAAAAATGACTATTGCTTTCCTTCTCACTTATTACGCTGCCTCTCTCTAACACATGAAAATAAGAAACTGTTTTGTGCGTTTGGAAACTGAAGTGTAAATTTGGAAAAAAAAGGGGGGGGGGAGGTTTTAGATATAATTAAAAGAATTATGATTTATATAAGAAATAAAAGGTAATAAGGAAATAAGAAGGGATAGAAGGAGAGGAGATTGAAACAAGGAGGAGATAGGTAATGGAAACAGAATGGGATAAAGAACAATGAGTGTTGGGTGGACGTCTGTAAGGAATGAATAAAAGAGCTATCCCATTCTTATCCAAACTTTTTCACACATCTTCAGGTATTCCATCTGATACTTCAGCACTGACCATTATTATCTTACTTATTTCTTCTTTTACTGTGATGTCTCCTATATCCTTGCATTTCTGTTCCATTTTTTCCCAATTCGATCTTTGCTCACTTCCTCGT
Organism: Adranes taylori; assembly: GCA_009867245.2. Classification (NCBI taxonomy): domain Eukaryota; kingdom Metazoa; phylum Arthropoda; class Insecta; order Coleoptera; family Staphylinidae; genus Adranes; species Adranes taylori. Next base: position 7,201 of record WYDF02035367.1, on the reverse strand, counting down.
TCTAATTATCACGCAATCCCATCCTGCACGGTTTTTCCTAATCCCTCCGATTAACTTGAACATTATTTTTAGATTATTTTTTGTTCTGATGCGGAAACTGGATGTTAATAAAAGTATAATTTAAAGCAAGCTTTCGTTAAATATATTAACTTCGTCAGGCTAATAGAGTACATTATGAAATTAATATTTCTCATTACTTGTGTCTCGATAAAATGTTTATCCCGTCCGGGACTTGAACCCGGGCCTCTCCATTGCAGGTCGACTGCTTTTCCAATTGAGCTAACCGGCACTTATTCGAAGACACAAATAATTTTTAATATTTATTTCTTTTCCGTATCTATTAAGATAGGCAACTTATATATCAGGATTTGTTTTGGCCACCTGTTTGCTACCATCGATCGATTCATTCGTCATTGGGTAGGTGGAGTATCCTCCTGGATGTTTTTATTAATTTCTTTTCCGCTTTGCTCGCGGTCGCATGTTTAATTGAATATTTGATATTCCGTATATTTAACGAAAGCTTGCTATTTATTTTACTTTTATTAACATCCAATTTCCGCATCAAAACGAAAAGTAATTTATACATAATTAAAATGGATGGAAACCAAACAATAACTTATTTTTAGAATCTTCAGTTATACTTCTGTTTCTTAAATAGTTCCATATTTCACCTTCAGCTTTCAACTTCCTGATAATTTCCTGACTTCATGTCATCCGCGAGTCTCATATATTCTACGCATGTTCTCGCCGTTTCGTCCACAACCAAATAGTCCACAACTGACTCCACTTTCCCCGCATGCCCTCTATGTGTAATTTATGGCTTCCAGGCTCTTGTCCTTTGTCATGATTCATCTGGATCTACTATCAGAGTTTTTCGTCTTGTAAAACACAATTGAAGTTTTAACTTTTTACTACAGGGTACTTTCCGGAGATGTTGGGTATATGAACTTTCCAAAGAATATTGATATATAAAAGATATCAATACACATCGCTCTACTCATATCGAATAAACAGTAAGCTAAATGTTTTGTATGCTATTGTATTTTTTACTTTTCAAGAAAATATTCTGAAAACTAATTTTAATTCACATTAAAGGATAATGATATGAATAACTAAGTACGTCAACTAAAAGAATTGGAATAAAACATTAAAAAAATTATTATGCAATAATAAAATCCTACAAAATATGTTTCGTGAGCGTAATAAAAAACAAAAGAACTGCTATTACATCAGCTTCAAGAAGCGTACGAGACGTATACCGGCAAAAATAATAATGCAGCTTTTTAGTGGCGTGAAAGTTAAACTTGTGAACAACGGAATAAGTACATCGAACTGTTACTCGTCTGTACAGTAGCTATATACTTCAGAAAATTCCTGCTTACCTATAATAAAACAAGATGCGACGTGTTTCGAGTTGAGTCTTGTCTCTAGCTCATAAGTACAGGGATAGCATAAGCTGATTGTTTTTAATGTAGTTGAGTCTTGCTTTATTAGTTTCATAAACGGATTTCACTCACGGAAATGCAATTATTTAGTTACATTACTGAGATAATAAAGATTCTGTAAACGTTTAGGATTTATTTTGGCACGACTTCAAGTGCAAAATGAAAATTTAAATGATGTTTCTTAAAGATAAATATTTTCAATAAATGCAAAAACTAAATATTTTCATATAAATTATAATGGATTTGAATTATATCGGTAATAAATAACAACAAAAACAAAGAATAATAGGGAATATTAAGCTCATATTAAGCAGCTGATTTTGTCTGAAATATTGTTTAGACAATTCGTGGACGTGATCACCATTGTCTAACCAATATTTGTTTGTGTATACATATATGTATACATAGTCGTACATATTTCGCAAAAAATAAAAGTTGCACCTTTTAGTTTTGAGTGCCATTTTATAACTCGTCTATTAAATTCTTTTAGCACAATACTTATTTAGGGTAAATTAAACAAAATTAGCGTAACCTATAAATCGCATACCCCAATCATTCTCAGTTTAAACGCGAACGTTGTTGGAATATCATATCCAAAACGTGGCAACATTGCAGTCGTGGATATAGCGAGCGAAAGCTACAGCTTTGGTTACGATAGAAGAGGGGCATTCTTCGGTTCGTTGTAGAAGGCGTCAGATGTACATATTTAATATTCTTGCTAGTTCAAATCTTAAAATTCTAACGTTTAAACTAATTTGATTTTGTTATTGTTTTTATAATATAACTTTGTTAAACCCACTCCGGTGCATACGTGTTTAATTTATTAATTTATTGTAGAGTAGTTATTTTGAACATACTATATCGGCGAGGCGATTTAGGCGCTAAAAACCTAAATTACAACGACGTGTACACCTTAAATTTATTTATCTTCACATATCTATTAGTATTGATTGTTCATGGCAATTTGAATTGATTTTCATTGCAACTGATTCCACATCAACTGCACCATTAACTGGTACATCAACATCAACTGGTATATGTCTATGAGTTTGAATCTATTTGAATTACTATGTGATCTTTTCAGTTTTAATTGAATCTATTGCCCTACCAATTGAATCTGTTTACCTATCAAATGAATCTGTTTCCCAAGGGAATTAATCTGCTTTTTATGGTATATGCATGTGTTTTGTCTATTATGAGCTGCTTTCTAATAGCTGAACCCCGTATCTCTATGAGTTTGAATCTATTTCAATTGAAATATGAGCTATTAATTATTAACTAAATTTATTTCCCTACCAAGTGAATCTGTTTCCCTATCAAATGAATCTGTTTTCCTATTAAATGAAACTGTTTTGTCTATTATGAGCTGCTTTCTAACAGCTAAACCCAGTATCTCTATGAGTTTGAATCTATTTCAATTAATATTTGAGCAATTAATTATTAACTAAATCTATTTCCATAATAACTGAATCTGTTTCCCTATCGAATGAATCTGTTTTCCTATTAAATGAATTTATTTTGTCTGGTATATGAATCTGTTTTGTCTATTATGAGCTACTTTCTAACAGCTCAACCCAGTATCTCTATGTGTTTGAATCTATTTCAATTATTATATGCGCTATACTGTATTAATTGTATATATTTCCCTACAAATTGAATCTGTTTCCCTATCGACTGAATCTATTTCTCTATCAAATGAATCTATTTTCTTTACCAATTGTTTCTGTTTCCCTATCAAATGAATCTGTTTTGTCTATTATGAGCTGCTTTCTAACATCTGAACCCCGTATATGTATGAGTTTTAATCTATGTCAATTATCATATGAGCTATTCTGTATTACTTGAATCCATTTCCATACCAATTGAATTTGTTTCCCTATCAAATGAATCTGTTTCCCTATCGAATGAATCTGTTTCTCTATCAAATGAATCTATTTCCCTACCAATTGATTCAGTTTCCCTATCAAATGAATCTGTTTTCTTTGGTATATGAATCTGTTTTGCCTATTATGAGCTGCTCTATAACAGCTGAACCCCGTATCACTATGAGTTTTAATCTATTTCAATTATTTTATGAGCTATTCAGTATTAATTGAATCCATATCCCTACCAATTAAATCTGTATCCATATCAAATGAATCTGTTTCCCTATCGAATGAATCTGTTTTTCTATCAAATGAATCTATTTCCCTAACAATTGATTCAGTTTCCCTATGAAATTAATCTGTTTTCTCTGGTATATGAATCTGTTTTGTCTATTATGAGCTGTTTTCTAACAACTGAACCCCGTATCTATATGAGTTTTAGCCTATTTCAATTATTATATGAGCTATTCATTATGAATTGAATCTATTTCTCTACCAGTTGAATCTGTTTCCCTATCAAATGAAACTGTTTATCTATCAAATGAAGCTGTTTATCTATCAAATGAAGCTGTTTTGTCTATTACGAGCTGTTTTCTAACAACTGAATCTCGTATCTCTATGAGTTTGAATCTATTTCGGTTATTATCTGAGACATTGAGTATTAGGTGAATCTATTTCCCTGCTAATTGAATCTGTTTCCCTATCAAATGAATCATGAATATGTTTTGTGTGCCATGGGCTGTTTTCTAACAGCGGAACTCCGAATCTCTATGAGTTTGAATCTATGTTAATTATTATGTGAACTATTCAGTATTAATTTAATCTATTTCCCTACCAATTGACTCTGTTTACCTATCAAATGAATCTGTTTCCCTATCGAATGAATCTGTTTTCCCTATGAAATGAGTCTGTTTTGTCTGGTATATGAATTTGTTTTGTCTATTATGAGTTGTTTTCTAATAGCTGAACCCCATATCTCCATGAGTTGTAATCTATTTCAATTACTTTATGATCTATCCAGTATTAATTGAATCTATTTCCCTACCAATTGAAGCTGTTTACCTATCAAAGGAATGTGTTTCCCTATGAAATGAGTCTGTTTTGTCTGGTATATGAATTTGTTTTGTTTATTATGAGCTGTTTTCTAATAGCTGAACCCCATATCTCTATGAGTTGTAATCTATTTCAATTACTTTATGATCTATTCAGTATTAATTGAATCTATTTCCCTATCAATTGCTTCTGTTTCCCTATCAAATGAATCTGTTTCCCTATCAAAAGAATCAGTTTAAGTCTATTAACTTTTCACTACCAATACGCATATCTAGTGACATATGAGCCGGAGGAGGAGCTCCGCACACGCTCCACGTGGTTTTTTGTTTACATTTGGACCTTGAATTTACTGTAATAGTACCGCTGTTCAGCTGTAATATTACCTAAAACAACCAAATAACGCCATCGAGCGCTGAATTTACAATACAATATACAGCAGAAATCTGTAAAAATGCAGGAATCTGCCAAATTTAGCTAATCAACAGCACACAGTGTTCGTTGGCGAGCATTCGCGTTCGGGTGTAAATGCATCGTTTAGATATGTCGTGAGATGTTCCCGTTCGTACCCAATAACATGTTAGAAATATGTCGTGAGATGTTCGTAAATGCATCGTTTAGATATGTCGTGAGATGTTCCCGTTCGTACCCAATAACATGTATGAGATGTTCATGGTAACATGTATGAAAATTATGGTAATGATATGTCGTAAGATGTTCGCGCTCGTGAGGAGGTTCGTGATCATTATTTCAGTAATATAAATTGGACAAAATCTTTATTTGCCTAAATATGTTTAAGACACTATTGTTCTTACGTAAACCCCTTTACTTTCAATTCTAATCCTTTAAATACTATTTTGAATGCTCATGCATTCAACACATCGAGATAATTTTTTTAATACATTCAAATTCGTTAGATTTATCAGCCGTGTGTATACAGAATTAATAAACCGTTGGACTTTTCTTCAAAGGTCCCGGGTTCGAATGCTGCCGACGACCTATAGAAAATATAGATTTGAGTGAATCCAAAATACAAATTGAAATAAAATATATTACCTAAACAACTAGTGTCATCTATCGCAACTAGTATCATCTCGCAGAATATAAAATAACATTCCAACAAAGAAAGACAACCAAAAAAGAAAGTACATTACATCGCCCGTATAACAGCATCATGGCATGCATTTCAAATTTCGAGTATAATATAAACTAATAATGATAATAAAAGTAATAAATAATAAAAAAGGATAATTATAAAAATCGAAAATAATAATACAAAAAATAATAGTACACAAATAATAAGCAATATGAAAATATTAAGAATGAGAATACTAAAACATACGCTCAAAACAAACAACACGGTGATGTGTCAAAAACCTACAAAGATATGCGAGGAAGGAGTCCGCAGCCTCATCACGCAGAGTCGAAGGAGAGCCCCATTCAGACCCCGTAGCAGAGAAGCTACGAACAGAGAAGCGATAAAAAGCGGCTGGTTATTTTGCTTTAATGCTTGAGTAAGCTGGACCTTATGAGCGAATAATCCGATGTCCTTATGCAGAATTCTCCTTCAGAAATTGCTAATGTTCAGTTGCTAAGAACTGTGACGAGTTGAGGTTCTCGTCTATAGGCACACACTTTCAGCAACAGAAGCAATATTCTTGACTGGATGAACATGAAGATAACTTGTGTTATCAACTGGCATGCCAATTTCATAAACTTGCATACAGAAGTCGCCGTTGATGCATTTTTTCGGCCGAAATTTCTTTTCCAAATTGCAATGTTTCATTATATTATTTTCCGTGAGAAATATGTGTTTTGGGATTGTTTGGCGCGGAAGATTAGCTAATTAAATTATGGGAAAAAACGTATCCAACATACTGAGAAACACTTTGTAGAGGTTTAATAAAGATAATGGTTTTATCATGCAATGACCTCAAACATCGAAGAACTCTTTGCCGTGAAATGTTGGGTTCTCAACTATTTCCTAAGCTTTTCTTCATCTTGTGCGTCTTGCAAAGCATTAGGTTTTATTTCCTGTTATGTATATGCTTAGGAGTCGCTCTGCGTTCCATAATTCCTATTTTTGCTTTGAGTAAATATTTGCAAGTTAATTTTAATTTATAAGTCAAGGTTATTTGATTCTGTGCAGTTTTCTTATTTGACTGCTAAACTATCTCAGCCAGATGCTATCTTATGGTTTCTTTTTCATAATAATATTTTTATTTATATAAATTATATTTAATTTTTTTCAATTTCTTTCTCGTGTATTTCTTTCTTGGCCATTTATTATATTGCAGTGATAAATTTAGACTAATTAGAAACTTATAGATATGATTTTTTACATGCATTTTTGATATATTTCTTTGCATAAAACTGATTCCTGAAAGGAACCGCTTGAAATATTATTTTATAAAACCATTTCTCAAACCGTCTATTTTTTTTATTGTTTTCTGATTCTAAAAATTAGATTCTCGCGTGACTTGATACACTCATACTGTCAACTGTGATAACTGGTTAGATATCCTGTCGGATGTTTTGTTGGCTCATATTGTTTTATTATACAATGTCTGGATTTTAGATGAGGTGGTATTACCTTCCTACATTCCTACATATTATTCTACACACTATATACTTTTAAATAAAGATTGACCTCTTTACAAAGAATTAAATATCATTCCTAATGGAACCATTAATTTGTTTATAATTAAATGAGAAATAGTTTTATACATAAGATTTACAGAAATATAAACAGGATCGAGATATGATAAAAGGTATAAGGAAATAGAAGTAGAAGGAGCGAGGCCAAGATATCTGGAGTCTGATATGAGTATGGAAGTGAAA
>WYDF02035356.1:0-12655 GCA_009867245.2 Adranes taylori | reverse complement strand
TATATAGTATATAGTCTTTGCCTAAAATTAGATTTTTCGGAAATAAATTTTATGCATTTAATGATATTGAAAATGAAATAATAATTAAATAAAATTAATAGTATTTTAAAAGTTACACTGTTATGCATTAAGAATTCTTTGACTATTTCACAAAGTTCATTATTAAGAAAAAAATGCATTACAAAATATAAGAACTAAGATAAGATTTTCATATTTCTAGAATAAATTGGAAACTTTTTTTGTTTTAAAGTGTTGCAGTTATATTTGTTTGCTTGAATATTATCATTTTAAAATGTTCATTGCACTTCTATATACGATAAAAATATCTTATCTTCAATTTTTTGTTTAGTAAAACCTTTACGTTTTTCAAAGTGGAAAAAATGCACTCAGTGTTAAACTATCAAATGCAATTTTCTATAACTATAAAACTCATTTTTATAAGAATTTTGTGCAATATTTATACTGTGCAAATGCAACCTTATTCACTTGCTCTAACATTTAGTTTGAAGTATGTTTGTGTATATAATTGTAAATTTGGATCAATATTCGTTATAAAGAAGCCTATTTGCAGAAATCTAAATATTCTTTGCGATTTAAAAGCCTAATGCATTTTTGCATAATAATAATTTACTGATAGCAAATTAGAGTGCCCATAAAGATTTCAATGTTTCCAGTACACTAAATAATAGCTTAAATGCCAATAAATCGAATCCTATAATTTTTTTTTCAGATTGTGAATCGGAAAGTAGTTCGCTCAAGAGCGCCAATATTTTCGAAGACGAGTCAAGCGATTGATTTGTATGAGCCAGATTATGGTGAACTCAATGACAGTAACTTAGGTGCAAGCCAAAATGATGAGTCTAACATGACGTTAAATGAGCTTGCTTTTGAAAGCGAAAAACTTCCCTCAAGTCCAAATAAAAAACAAAAACCATGTTTTATGAAAACCTCCAAAAAAAACCACTGTTAGTGAAAGGAAGAAGAAGAAAGCAGCAATTTGAAGAGAAGCGGGAGAAAGCTATGTTTCTGATAATGGAAAAGTTGTTCCAGAAAAACTATAAAGTAGTAATTTTATATCAATAATTGCCATTTAAAGTGTACAGATAATTTTGACGAAGAAAAGCTGAAATCTATTTTTAAATCGTTTATGAAATATTTATGCTAAAAATGCATTGGTGTTTATTAACATTGGAAAAGTTCGCATAAAGAGAACCAGAAAAGCCGACTTATGCTGTAAATATAAGTAGGCGTCACATACGTATGCGGTCATATCAGAAGGTAAAAAAATACTTGTGTGCAAAAAGCTTTGGTTAACTTATACCAAAAAAGGAGGAAAAAGACAGAAATTATACAAAATAAGATCAATTCGGATGTAACGGCTCCTCCTCCTGATAAGAGAGGCAAGCACAATGTAAGACCACACAAAATTGGTGTAGACGTTAAGGAGCCTGTCATTGAACATATATCTACATTTCCAGCAGAAGAGTCACATTATTCCCGAAACTGCAACATACACAAAAAATATCTTTCTCCACTTTTGTCTATATCGAAAATGCACAAACATAGAAGAATGTAAGTTAAATAAATTCCCTTTGAAGTTTTGTAACTTGAAAGCAAGTTGGAGTTACTACCGTCATGTTTTTGTTACACACTTTAATTTGTCTTTTGGCGAACCTAGATCTGATACATGTAGATTGTAGTACATGTGATGCAGGAAAGGGAGATGAGGAACATAAAGAAAACTACCATGCTGCTTTTGAAGCAATAACATCTGATAGAAATTTGGCTGAGGCGGATAGCAAAATTGGTTTATTTAACAAACTATGCCTCTACCACGCCTAAGCATTTCGAAGGCATTTTATCTTCATCAAGCGTGGTTTTATAACTTGGATATACATAGTTCTGAGATCCTAAGCTCATTGCTTACAAGTTTTGAATTTGAGGAGCAGTTGAAAGGTAAATAGCATATTATTATTTGGTCTGACTCTTGCTCTGACCAACATAAAAATTCCTAATCGTGTGCTCTACCAGTACTTGATAACCAAAGGAACATTTAAGGTAATTGATCATAATTCCCTGAGGTGGGACATACTTGCCTTATCTATTCCTGAACATTATTGTCAAATAATCAGCAAATCAAGTAAGAAGAATCTAGTTATAGATATGGCTAATCATTTCCGCAAAACTGAAGATCTTATAACGAAGATGAAACTTTTCCACAGGAAAAAGATCTTTCGGGGGAAAGTGTACGTTTAGAGATGGTGTAACGTGGCTACGTGTGGAAGAATATGGTTTTTACTGTTTCAAGGAGTCATATGATCCTAACACTCCATTTAAAAAAGTTAATACAAGCATTATGTGAACCAGGAAGCAGGTATATTGAATATTTCCATTTCTCGATTGTCTCAAAAGATTGATAAGCTGTGTATAGAAAAAAGGAGAACCTTAAAGAAGAGCTTCAATTCATTCCAGAAGAGTACAGGTGATTCTTCGATGTGCTAATCAGTGAGTGACAACAAAAGTCATATTTAATCGCAAATGGTAGATTTTTATAATTCTCGTTTTACTTTTATTTAATTCAAATACTCATCTCATTTACTTTAATACTAAAGTCAAATATAGAATATTGGAATGATTCATATATTTTTACATCATACCTTTTCATTCAGTTTACAAAATTCCTACAAAATATAAACACTAGTGGATGAAGGGATTATGTACACTATATAATTGAAAATGTATTTACTATTACAAGAAATGTGCTCTAAATTCTATACATTAAAAAGTATATAATTATAGGCCTAATTGCATGGACTTAATTCTTTAAAAAACCGACAAGAAAAAACCGCAAAAAACTTGAACGTTAATTTCTCAAAACTACTACTTTCTTCCCCTTCATCCATGAAACCCTTCAATTATTACTACATTCTCAGTCTACGTATTATTAGATTTCTTAAAATTTAAATAACTAGTGCTTAGAGGATTAAGATAGTGATACTAGAAAACAAATATTTTAAAAGAATATTAAATATGCAAATTTTTTAAAACCTGCAAAATATGTATTAGTTTCTTGAATTCTAAAAATATGCATGCAAAATAAGAATTTCATAATATATGCATTTATATGCAAATGCATATAAATCCTAAGCCTATTAATGGTCATTGATATTATATATCTTCAATGTTCAATACTTATTTTATACTCCTGCTGTTTTTGTCACACTTGATGTAAGTCTATTTTGGACAAATTACTCCTTCCTCCTGATTTGAGTGTTTAGTAAAAACTGATTTGCGTTATAGCTCTGATATACAATAATATTCAAGTCCATGTTTTGAGATAAGTCAGGGCATGATTCAAAACATGAATATTTCTGAATAATAAATCTTCTCAAATTGTATCTTCTTTTTTACAGTCACGAAAGAAATCAATGAATAGATTTGAACGTCATTACAAAAACTTTTTGGATACGAAACGTTCGAAGAAAAGTAAACGAGCTATTGAAATATCGATCGAAGGTCGAAAAATGCCACTCTAAAAATTGAGATTTTGTTTTTTATTACTCTTACATTGATTCGTGTAGTATTTAAAATAACATAATCAGTCATTATATTCATTTTCGTTTTAACTGACGGAAGCTTTGTATTTGATTTTAATATATTATGTATTAAACTATTTCATATAATTAGCAATTTTGAAAGGACTGTTTTAATTGTATAATTATTGCATGGATATTTAGTAAATCAGTATATATTTTCATTTGTTTTATAACTGTACATTTCTATATGTAAAATAAACTCATGGTTTCATAATTTATGAGTATTTATTTTTAATAGAAGTTTCATGGATAAATATTAGTTTCATAGAGAAATAATGTAAATTAAGTGCAATAACGTGGGTCATCATTCATGTGTGAAATCACAAATATTCTTTAAAAAATGATACGATGAATGGCCATTTCATGCATTATCAAAAGTACCTCATCAGCAACGTCTTCAGCAAATACAACTTGACAGCAGGTTTATGGAACTAATGCTTTAACATCTGCGCTACCATCAAAGTAATTTATATTTGTTGAAATCAATGTTATGGTACACATTCTAAATGTAACCATTATGGTATGAAGTTTTTTAACTATTAACTTGAGTTCTAAGTCTCGAAACTAAAGTATTTCATTTAAACTTGCTGGAAAGCGAACTTTCTAACAAATTCTGCAAAGTTTATATTTGAATTATTATTTGTTGAAATTAATGTTAAGAATGACACATTCTAAATGCAACTACCATGCCATCAAATTATTTAACAATGAATTTGAGTTCTAAACTTCTTAGGAAGATATTTATATTGAAGAATCCCGCGGATTTTCCTAGAAATGAAAGCAAAATAGACAGTTGTTTAAACGTCCGGAATATATTCAATTACCCGTCTTGGAGGAAAATTTATACGAACTAGAAGCAATGAAGTTTCCCAGACGTTGATACGAAATTATTTTAAGAACAGATATTTTCCATATGACGCAAAATGGGGCACAAGTTAAGATGAAGCTCACCAGTAGTGTTGCACAAGGTACTTACTCTTTAGAATAGCATATACGACAACCTATTGGAAATAAGAATACCATTGTGATGCATTTATTGGATTTTTTGGCGACAAAGTTATCGAAAGAACCTAACCAGCTAGAAATTGAGCAATTAATTTTCGTCTTGCTCATGTTAGTCGCTGCAGATATGTGAATAAATAAATAAGTACAGGTCTTGATCGAAGAAGTAGGTCGACGAGTTCAATCTATAACGCGCCTTATGGGTAATATGACAGGACTCAATATCGCAAAAAATGAAACTGTTTTCGGCCATACAGTTGACGCCCAATATGGGCTAAAGCATTATTGAAGTCTTTAAAAGGGAGTAATATCTTTTGCTACAGTAACCAAAATTTAATCTTTAACTGTGATCTAAATTGTTACTGGATTGTGGGTTTGAGCTTGAGTAATCTCCTCCCCTAAATCCGCACTGATTGATTTAAGCCTATGGAATAAAAGTACATTTATAAAGAGAGAATTAAAAATGGAGTTTAAATTACTAAGCTGGGTCTAAGGAATTATAATCATAGATGTATATTCTAAATAATAATAGTTGTGACTTTCAGTATAGAAATATGCGGTACTGGATCAATCCATGAAGTTTTATAATTTCGACTTTAAAAAGATGGAATAAAAGTATATAGTTACAAATAGGGAAGTAAAAAATTGGAATTGATTAAAATACGACACTAAATACACAAAAACGAAATCGTTTAGAAATACGAAATACTCGAATGGACAATGAAAGTGTCTACAGCTACATACAACACTTACAAGAATTTTCCGCGTCCGGTTGAGCCGGAAAATAAGTTCAACGACCCAAGGAACGAATGAAAACTCTGAGTATATTAAAATACAGTTGGTAGTCAATAAACCTTTACAGCAATCGTTATACTTCTTACATGGATACTGTTTCTAAACTATATTCATCGTATGCATTATAATGAATGTACTAGCAGAAATTCCTCCCTTCTTATGCAAATATATTTATAAAGCACCACCACTTGAGAATTAATGTCAGTTTTCCGTCTTGCAGAATAGGCTTTAAAATTAAACACCAATTTGCATATTTCTTCAAATGGTGGACATTTCTAAATTTATATCTTTCTGATATTCTTTATTATTTGATTTTTTGTTCTAAAAATCCACGGAGGGGGGGGAGGGGTATGCGGGTAGTTATAGGAAAGTGACAGTAATGAATGGGATGTATAGAATATATGCGAGGGTGTTGAATGGAAAATTAGAAGAGGAATTAGTGAAATAAAAGGTATTTTCAAGCAGCACGCTGTCTGGGTTTGTAAAAGGAAGGTGAGTATACCTTAAACTGTATAATCAATGAAGAGATAAATAAGGGTCAAAAATTATATCTGTGTTTGACGATACTGTGAGAAATAAATTGTGGAAAAGAATGAGTGAGGTAGGGATATCAGCAAGGTCGTGTGAAAGAATTAGAAGTTTATATGAGGGTACAGAGGTCAGAGCGAGAGTAGATAAGTGTGTGTCTGAGTGGTTTAGGGTGAATAGGGGCGTGGAACAAGGATGTTCGCTGAGTGCGAGCCAGATTTAGAAGATGTATTAAGAAAAGGGCAAGCAGGATTTTAGTCAGTGCGAGTCAGATTTAGAAGATGTATTAAGAAAAGGGCAAGCAGGGGGAGTGTTAGTAGGGCGTGAAAGAATATGGTCATTAGGATACGCGGATGATGTAGTGTGTACAGCGAGTAGCAGGGAGGGAATGCAAGAAGTCATGAACAGCGTAAAAAAATATATGGTTAAGAGAGGGTTGGAAGTAAATGCGGTAAAAATGAAAGTTATGGTATGCAAGAAGGGCGGAAGGTAGTAAAAATAATGTGTTTAGTATGAATGGGAAACCTATAGAGAATGTAAAGGAAATGAAATATTTGGGTTATGTGATGGATCTGTATGAATGGATCTGGAAATGTACATGTGAGGATGTTAGCAAGGAAAAGTGTGGTGGCTGCGGAAAGAATGTGTTATGGGTGGAAGGAGAAATTCGGTGATTCTATAGGTACGAGAATTATGATTCTGAAAATATGTTTCAGAAATATCATGTTGTATGATGCGGGCGGATAAAGAGAGAAAAGAATTAGAAGGAATGATAATGAGGTATATGAAAAGAATGTTAGAAGATAGTAACATATGAAAGATAAGTGATGGGAGATGGGAATAAAAGGACAGTAAAAAAAGTGTATGTGGAGTCTATGGTATGTAAGCGGGCGTATGAGAACGAATGGGTAAGAGAAAGAAGAAGCTTATACGAGAGATGTGTGGATGGTCGATGTATGAGTGGTACGATAGGATAGGATGTGTGAAGGGATAAAAAGTGAGATGGAGGTTGAACAGAAGTTCAAGAATATTGAAGTGCAAGAGAGACATGAAAGAATTAGAAGTAGGTATAATAAGAAATATATGAATCTGATGGTGGAAGGGAAGATGTCTGAATCTTTAGAATCTGGAATGAATATGAGAGAAAAGAGAGTAATTGCTAGATTTACGTGTGCTTGTGAGGAAAGAGGAAATAAATATTGGATGAACGGGGAGTACAGAAGATGTAGAGCGTGTGGTATGGATAATGAAACGTGGGAGCACTGGGTGAATGTGAGGGATTGGTATGAACTGCTGAGCAAAGATTGGAGGCTGGGCATAGGAGAATGAGTATGAGACATGATGGGAAGTATAGGGGGATTATGGATTTTTTTGGAAGAGATTAGAAGAAGGAATAAGTCGAAGTGAGGGTAAGACGGAAGAAGGTAGGCTAATTCAGGAAGGGGATTGGAAAATAGAAATATTATAACTAGGAACACGTAAGGAAGGAGTGGAAGGGAATGGTTAAGAAGTGGGAGAGGAAGGAGTAGGGTGAGAGAATAGTCAGAGAACAAGTGAGTATAAATTGAACATGGGATTAAAAGAAATAAGGAGGGTTCTTAAATTGTATTTTTGGTTTGTTTCGTAATTTAATGAAATATGATTAATTTTGTAAATGAGAATAGTGTATATTTAATTTGTTTAGATGCCAATAAAGGTTTAATAATAATAATAATAATAATAATAATAATAATAATAATAATAATAATAATTATTATTATTATTATTATAATAACGCAGGGCGGTTATGTAGGTCAGCTGATAACTGTTGGGACACTATAGCGTACCCACTTACCCAAATCGCTTAAGGGAGGAAGAAGATCGTTACCCCCAATGGCCTGCTGGCAGCAAAAGGGAGCACATTTCTGCCGGCCACTCCCTAGCCCCTAAACTGTGAACATATGGAATACACAGCATGTTCACAGCATTGAATACACAGCGTAAGTCATCTGTTTTATATTTTATACTCGACTTTTGACTTATGACTTTATAACTTAATGCAATTTTTTTAGAATGCGTACAAGAGAAATACCCTAAGTAATCGAATTAAATAAATTTTCCTATACGGAATTAGCAAATAACCTCGTATGCATGCAAAAATATGATTAGTAAAGGTTTAATTCATTTAAAAGAGGAATTAATTCCGTACAGTATAATTACATAATTCAATAGAACGCAAAAATATGATCTATGCATCGTTATCGTTTATTGTACGGTAAAATTGGTTTTTATGCAATCTATCAACATGGAAAATTAATGTAGATTCTATGAAAATGATTAGTCGATCTTATATCGTAAATGTGTTACCGTTATTTATATGTATTTGCATATTGATGAACTATATGATTAAAAAGCATTATTATTCTTGTTGGATATTATAGATGTGATGGATGATTCCATGTGCTTGTTACTAATTGTACTACTTCAAAAATTAAATTAAAACATAATTGTTTATTAACTCTTATTTCCAATAATATCATTCAACGACGTCATAGACACTCCATTTATTTATGGGGTTGATAAAGTATAGTGTCTATAAAAAAATACGTATTAGAAATTGGTCTTAAATCCATCCCTAGATTTAGCCTCCATTCTTAATGAAGAAGTTTATTCTATGGATTATCTTATTAATTACACAGGCCTGCATTTTTTCGGTTGTATCATAATTTTCAAGTTTTGATGCTGGATTCCTATGTATATTTGTGCGCTGAATCCAAAAATGACCTTAGCTTCTTTCCATCACGGCAGAATTTTTTGCAAATTGCAATTTGTCAAAATGTGTTACATATCAAAAAAAAAATCACAAATATAAGACGTACTGACAGATTTAACTACATAGGAAATTCTGCCATCTGTCGCTTTATGATGAAAACGAATCGTTGGCAGCATAAACCGTCAGATGGCAGCACTTTCATCGTTAAACGTGTTCTACATCTCAGCTGGCTGTCAATGTTAACGCAACCGTTGGTACGTATCCTCTGCAATCAAAAGTGCTTGTGTCGGCGGATATACGCTAAAAAGGACACATACAGTCTTCGAAATGGCGTCAAGAGGCTGTAAAAAGTCTGTAGATTCCTTTTGTTACATTTGCAGTGAGTTAATGGTGTCAAGGACAAAAAAGTCATATAACATCGTTCGTGCGGCACGTGTATCTCGAGTATTTCGCTGAGATCAAGACAAAACTTGGGCACCCCACTATGTTTGCTATACGTATGTTGAAGGACTGAGACGGTGGTCAAAGGATGAACAACATTGTTCCAGATTTGGCTTTCTAATGGTCTGCTGAGAGTCACAAAATCATAGTGATGATTGTTACTTTTTTTCAACCGGTGTTCACGGTTTCAATGTAATGAATGAAAAGAACATCGTCTATCCAAATCTGCCATCGGCTTTGGTCCAGTCATGGTCATGGTCCCTCATGGTCCAGATGTACCAGTGCCTATGCAATCAGACCATTTACCTGAAGTAAGTAGTTCAGAAATTAAATCAAGTGAAGAAACCGAACATAACGAAGTGGAGTACAAACCTGGCACTTCTGCTCCACAACCATTTACACAAACTGAACTGCACGATTTGATTAGCGACTTACATCTGACCAAAGAGGCTTCAGAATTACTTGGTTCACGGTTTAAAGATAAGAATTTGCTCCTGATTACTGATTATTTTGAAATTATTGAAAAACTGCTCCCCAAGAGATTAAAACCTATAATTGATGAAAAACATTTGATTCTGTGTTATTAAATTGGCGCTTCGTTTTCCTGGTTCAGGTACAGAGAAATAGATTTTATTCTATACTTTTCGGAAGAAGGAGGCTTAGTAATCTGTCATGATGTGTGTGGATTGTTTAAGATATTCAACATTCCATACGGAAGAACTGATTGGAGACTATTCATCAATTCGTCGAAACGATGCCTTAAAGTTGTCCTGCTTCACAACGGAAACAGGTATGCGTCACCCCAAAGCGTATAGGGCATTCTATACACTTACAAAGAACGGTATGACAATTTACAATTCGTTCTCCAGGAAATTAAGTACGACGATCATAAGTGGATAATGTGTGGTGATCTCAAAGTAATATCGATGATCCTTGGACAGCAAGGCGGGTACACAAAGTTTCCTTGTTTTTTATGTGAGTGGGATAGCAAAGACAGGGAAAATCATTGGAAACAGAAAGATTGGCCACAACGAGCGTCATTTAACCTGGAGTAAAAAATGTAGGGGGTTCCAAAAACCTCTGATCGAGTTGACGAAAGTTCTCCTTCCACCTCTACATATTAAAATAGGCTTGATGAAGCAATTTGTGAAAGCATTACCAAAAGATGGTAAATGTTTCCAGTATATTTGTAACAAATTTCAAGCCTTGTCAACTGTAAAACTAAAAAAGGGTGTCTTACAGGTCCGGGCATTAGAAAACTTTGCAAAGATGGAAATTTTGAAATAGAAATAGATGTTTCTGAAAAATAAGCTGGGTCGCCTTTAAAGACGTAGTAACCAAGTTTCTGGGCAACAAGAAGGACGCGAATTTCAAGTCTATAAATGAGACTATGCTGCAGAAGTACCAAAATTTAGACTCTTCCACTAATTTGAAGGTTCAATTCCTACATTGTCCTTTGGACTATTTTCCAGAGATTCTGGGTGCTGTTAGTGAAGAGATGGGTGTGAGATTCCATCAGGACATCAAAGAAATGGACACGCGTTACCAAGGAAGATGGAACACTACATTGATGGCGGACTATTGCTGGATGTTGCACCAAGATGATCCCAGAAGACCACATGCACCGAAAAGCCTGAAACAGAACTTGGCTCGTCCAAAGAGACGTCGACACAACGAGTAAAAGCGTGAGTTTTTTATTTTCTATATTCTGTTATATTATGTCTATTTTAAGCCGCAAAATAATACGTTTTCTACGAAACAAACAAGTCTCATATTTGTGATAATTTTCGACATATACTACATTTGGCAAATTGCGATTTGCAAAACATTCTGATGATGGAAACAAAGTACGGTCATTTCCGGGTTCAGCGCATCAAAATACATTGGAATCAATAATCAAAAGTTAAAAAACAGAACCATCGCAAGCTAGTGATATTATATACATAAAGGTTAATCTGCTAGGAGGAACCAACCACCGCCTGAACGGTGCTATCGTCATTGCTTTATAGAAGATTGGATTGCATTACTGTGAATAAGATGCGCTTAGTTCCAGGACCCTGCAAAATATGTAAGCGCCGCGATGCCAGGCAATATTAGCCGCTTCTAAAAAGACAATTAGTATTTCTACTCAATTACTCGTTGTCCCCCAAAGCGTGATTGGGCCTCTGCTTGTCGCTGCCTATCCTGGTTCCATCTCTTGGACCACCAATATTGGCCATCAGACAACTTATTGCAATCTCTGATGCATGCGACTTTTTTATGGCTCCTCTCACATGGAGATGTTCACATTTGCTTTTCGATGCAGTAGATCTGGTTTAGGCATTGAAATCTAGCCTGGATCATATAGAACAAAAAACCAAGAGCTCAACGTATAAGCAGTTTGATGGATCATTAAACAGTCCGATTTTTTTTAAAGCAGAGTTCTTTGCCTACTTGTCGTTTGACCAATAAGATTCAAGACTCGACTGAGTTTAGAGTCATTACTGTCTTCAACTATAGCGAGTCAAAGCTCCAGTCTTTTTTGAGAATCGCTAAGAAAAGAAGTACAAAAATTTTAGCCTTCAAAAAGATTTGATACCTGATTATCATTAATTCTATATAGGATAACATTATAAAGATTTAATAGCGTTAAATAGAATCGCATATCCCGCGCAAATTCTCAAAAATACCCCTCGACGCGGAAGCATTATCAAAGGATTTGCCGAAGCGTATGGGAAAATATCTTCAATTAGGTGATTCACGCACGAAACAGATCATAGCCACTGCGCTATTTTATGTTTCGCCGCTTGCTATACAAGATATAGCGACACCTTTACCATGCATATGTGCATTTTCATAGATAGAATATTTTCGTATCGGGCGATTTCTGTTAAGAACGCTTTTTATTATTATTAGTTTTTTTTAACTGGGAAAAGCGTTTAACGTATATTTTCCTTACTTATTTTCAATAAACAGTTACCCTTTGCACCCTTTCGTGCTTTCAACGAATCTGATTAGTTATTAGTTCCACAAATTTTAACAAAAGGCGTTTTCAATGCAGTGCTTCTAAGATTTTAACCGCATAAAGCTACCCACCACCGTTTGGAAACTACCACCACTATCCGTCACAACAGCTATGCCACTATGATCCTTAGAAATCTCAATCAATTAGGAAGATTTTGTCTATTGGTCGAAATTCGAATCCACCTAAAATTTTCTAGCGGCTATTTCCTTCCTGGCTACTTCGAGAGTTGCCACGGCTCAGCCGATCCGTGTGAGAAGCAGCTTTTGTCCAGAAAATTCCGCATAAACGGAGCCACTCAATCTAGCGTTCCTCAGACGCATTTTGGGTCTTACACTAGCTGTTGTCGAGTGAGCACATTCTCACGCTTTCGTTAGCTTAAGCCCCCACCAAATGATCAAACTTATTCCTATATAGTGAGTAGAATTCGCACTATGAAATCTGATTTTGTTCTAAGTAAGCGTTACCAACAAATCGCTTATATTTATTTAAAAATCTAAAAAGCGACTGAAATAAATAGTAAAACTAAGAACAGCAGGA
>WYDF02035345.1:0-12655 GCA_009867245.2 Adranes taylori | reverse complement strand
ATATAAATCAAATTCAGTATCCTTCGGCTTGTTAAATATAAGACCCTAGCTTATTTAAACCTGCAAAGCAGCTTTTAAGAAGCAAGTGCGGTCTCTGATTGTAGGAATTAAACACTGCGCAACACAATAGTAATAATAATAATAATAATAGAATAAAACCACCAAACTGTTTATATGATCTATTTTCACCAATTAATAATTTATTATTTAGACAATAATTTATTAAAGGATCAACAAATTAACAATTTGAATAAAAAAAGTATTGATCTGTATTTATTCTATTAACATAAATATAGATAGGAATACAATCAAGCTTTCAGCTGAGATGAAAATAATTATATAATTTCTCTAGTAATATAAAAAGATTTATTCAATTACAACCGGGTCAGCACGTAAATAATAATAATAGACTGTGCGATGGTTATTTATTGTACTAGAGTATAGATTGACGTGCAAATGATAGAGTTTATTTCCACTTAGAACAGAAACATATATATTTTTTATTAACATGAAAGAAATCGACTAGTTAGTACGTTACGGAAAGAAACGAAAGTTAATAACTTGAATACTTGTTAGTTACTTGATTTAATTAAATAAAATAATTTATTCAGTTTCAAAAATGAGAATAAAATATAATATATAAAAAGATATTTAATACTTACATGACTGCTTCATTCTTGGAACTTAGAGACAACTAATAAGAGCGATTTCTAAGCGACTTCACAAAACTGGGTGACGTGAAGTATTTAGAATTTAAACTTGAAAACTGGATTCGGAATGGCCAAGAATGCACCTCCGCTTAAATATTCGTGAAGCCTAAAAGAGCCCACTCCTGCAACAAAAAAAAGGGGGGATGATCCCTACATGCTAAGTCGTTCGACAGCGAAAACAGTGCATCTCACTTGATAGAAACAAAACTGATTGATTGTCTATTTTTCTCCTGCTTTAAATTCCTGAAATTTTTAGAGAACTTCTGTCTGTATCGAGTATATTTTAGTGGTCCCCGGACAGAATCGAACCAAAGAGATCCGTACATTTAACGACTGAAAGGAATGTTTCTCATGAAGCTGCTCTCGACGTAAGTTTTTTGGAATTGCCTGATTAAATCTTAAGGTGCTCATGGTTATCTAGCATGACGAATGTCTATTAATCCAAAGCCTATACATGTAATAAGTATGGAGATGTAACTATACAGAAGTGCCTTATTAATTTAATGCGTTATGCATTTACTAATCTGGACTATGAATTACAGTATCGGTTTCATAAACTTTAACTACTTTGAACTTGTTGATACTGAAGACTTTAGCATTGAAATTTTCTATCGTTACAATATCGCCGCAAATAAACCTGATATTGTGTTGTTAGATTCCATTAAGCGGGAGATTTTAGTCATGGAATTTTCTAGCCCCGCAGATAAGAATGGCCCCGCTGAAATTAAGGAAAAAGAAAAAGTGGCTAAATATCAGGATTTAATATGCGAGTATAGGATCCAATATCGATGCTATTTCACCAAATTGATAGTCATTATCATTCAAGTCATGGGAGACGCCAGATCCTCCTTATTAAGTTATATTAAGACCATCCGATTTGTGAGGCCAAAGCTGAAGAATTAGCAAGTTAGATGCAGAAGACCCTAATCCTGGGCACTTTGAGTCACACGATACTACAATGACGTAACGATTTACTCTATTGTTTAGGGAGATGGCGTGTGACATCTGTCCAAAGAAGAATTTTGTGTATGGCGCCGTATTTCTAAATGTGCTGAAGTTGGGATTATTCGGAGTTTTCGCTTTGTGCACGCTAAAAAGCAAATAATAATAATAATACTAAAAATGTCTTTATTTTCTCTGAAAAGAACAGTAACATTAAAATTATGGAGGTTATATATTGGTATCGCTGCATTTACTTGCACTAGCCACTTGATCATCTCGTTTGGAATTCCGTCCGGACCTGGTGCTTTTCCTACAACAAGGCTTTTTGCTACCGACTTGCTTTCCTCTTCTTTGAATAGCCCAACGTTTTCGTGAAATTCCACCATTTCTCCTTCTATTGGGTTTATGTCCTGTTTGTCGGGGAACAGTTTGTTTACGATGTCATCTACGTGCGCCGGTGGACTAGTTCTACTTCGAAGTTTTTTTGTAGCTCTTTTGCAGGATACTACCCATGTGTCCTTTTTAACTTCTTTTTGCAGTTTTTCGGGGCTGTTCTTTTGGCTAAGTCTAATTTCTTTTGTTAGACTTTTCCGCGTCCGATTGGCTTGTTCCATGACGCCTGAAGCATTCTCAATTCCCTTCTTTTTGATTGTGCGCCTTCCTTCTAGACTGATATGCTTACTTTCTCAAATGGACTATTTCCGCGTTCCTCCAGTACACTGCTCTTCCATTTCGCCTTACCCTCCTAGTCGGTATGTTGTTATTGCCGGCTATGGTAACTTTACTAGTTCTTCTACTTTTGCATCTGGGGATCCATGTTATGCTAGCTCGATATTTTTCAGTTACCTAGCCATACCATCTGTATTCATATTTTGAATTATCCATCCTTTCTTCTGCTTTGGCGCTAGTCACCAGTGTAAAAGATATACATATATGGTGGCTATCTGTCTTGTCATCCAGTACTTCCAAGTCTTCTACTTTCTTGTACGTGGCTGTTCTGGCAAGGGAAATATCATGCTAGAAGTATACAACACACTACTTGCTGAATGACGATTTCTAGAAAAATGGAAGAAGGGCACCCTAATATTAATTCCTAAGTATATGGAAAATAGATTCAGGCCATTCTGTCTCATTGATACGCCGGGGAAGCTATTCGAAAAATTAATATTACGGAGACTCGATACGAGCTTGTCCAACGCACAGTATGGATTTTGAAAGGAAAGGTCAACTATTGATACTCTTCAGTTGGTTGTAGACTGGGCAATGAAGTCTAAAGAAGGCACGCGGAATCTGGCAGCACTAATACGGTTAGATGTTATAAATACTTTCATTACTGCTAGCTGGAGCAGAATATTGGAGGCATTGCAAGACAGGAATATAGCACCAGAATTGACTGACCTAGTGGTAAGCTACCTAACCGAGAGTGATGTAGAATACGAAACAGCACAAGCCAAAAAGGCTTAGCTTCGGCGTACCACAATGGTCACATGTTCAAATACTAAAACCGGTGCTGTGGAATGTTATGTACGATAGACTACTGAGGAAGAAGCGATTTGGATTATAGTCAGAAGGATGGTACCAGATATAAGAATCTACATACACAACCAGAGGGTAAAATTTTCCAAGCAGATGAAGTACCAAGGCCCTGAAATTAACATTGCATGTCCAGAAAGTAGCAAAAGAAACCGGTTAAGGTGACTAGTGGCTTAAGTAGACTCATAACAAAAGTCATTGGGGCCCGCACAGCAAAAAGGGTGTTATGAAATAGCGTCATTGAATCAGTGAATGTAGCCAGAACAGCGGGAATTTTAATGAAGGTGCAAAGAACCAGCCTTATAGGCACGAGATCGGTGTATAAGACTGTATCAACGGGTGCGCTTAACGTCATAGCAGGGGTCCATTAAGACTTAGAAAATAAGACATAATAAGACCCTAATAAAACTTCGACCAGGAAAGGAGAAGAGCCTGTGTCACGATATTGCTCGACAAGGGTAAAGGAGCAATACCGTGAGCATATGGCGAAACGAATGGTAGAACAGTAGTAACGGAACGTGGAACTTTTAGCTTATGCCAGATGTTGGAAAATGGGTCGATGCTAAGAGTATTAGCTTGGGATACTTCTTAACCTAGGCAATTAGCGGTCATGGGAGCTTTGGTGCGTACCACATCGTATTGGCAAGGAGAACAGTACTGCGACGATGCAGAACATATGCAGTCCTGTTTGAGAAACCGCTCGACTAGATACCCTAGGTACAACAACAGAATAGAGCATTATAAGAAAGATAGCAAACAACCCAGCAGCGTGGTAGGCATTTAACATAATGTTGACAAATGTCCTAAAAACAAAAGAGAGATTTGAGAGAGACGAGAGCGAGCAACAGCAATTCCGTCAGGGATAATTATAAAAGTGTTAGTGCGAATTCTACTAGTAGTTTTTCAAACTTAGTTTCTTACTTCTATAATTCTGTTGTGTAAATAATTGTTAGTGCTAATCATTTAAAAGGCTGGATATAAAGGGGTCTGATCTCCGAGGAGTAGATCCGGGTTTGACACCTTCTCGCGGATTATAATTGTGTGTATAAACTATATTTTGTTATGATTCGCGAGCAGTACCGGAATATACCATTGGCATTGCTGCCTTCGACCAATGGTACACGTAAATGACTTTAAATCTCTTCCAACAAAAGTTTCATATTAGTAATTCCAGGTTACCAATATTCTAGGTTCCAATGTATTAGTTATGTCAAGTTATATATTAGTAATGTTTCCGCAGTTTCTGAAAAAAACGATCCAAATTTGTACAATAAAATTTTAAGTATAAACAAAATGAAACGTGGAAATAAGATAATATTACATAAATGTTATGCCAATAGAATGCAATTTCCAAACATTTTAAAAGCCAAACCAATCAAAGATTTGGAGGGTATATTGTCCAGATTGGTATAGAAAAGTGGCAATTAAAGGAAAGATATTGTCATATCTTTCCTTTAATTGCCACTTTTCATTAATATTATCCAGAGAGAATTACGGAAAGCTGAGAAATCTCGCCAGGATAATTGAAGAAATGGAAAATAACACACACCCATATCGACTAGAACAACCAAAGCCCTGATTCTCTTAAAATCAGGTCCATGCCACATTGGTAATTGGGTGTTGAGAAACAAACTGAAATGGATCTACTAGCAACCCTTTTCGGTTCCTTTTAATTAAGAATCTATTCAGTTTCTACTATAAGGGCCTAAATTAATTAGCTACATTCCATAACACTATACATATTTGCACATAAATCAATACTAAAACTATATTTACCCAAATTTTATTATTTATATTCTAAATAATACCGCAACATCTAGTCCGGTACAACTTTCTGTTGTGGAATCCATCGACCACCATTATAGCTCCATTAAAGCGAGAGTGCATATGGTAGAATTACAATCAACACTTTCCCGAGTTGGCTATATCACTCGCTCCTTTCCGGTATATTATATGTGAACGCATCAGGACAGTTTACAAGTAAAGAAATGACCAGTCTGTATTCTAGAACTAAATTTCTGAGGCGTGGGCGTCTTAATGTAATGTGGCTTACATTGGGTGATCTTTATATTTTCGTTTAAATAATTGGTTGTTTACAGTAAAAAAATTGCGGCATACATACGGATAACAATGATTTTGTTAGAAGAACAATAGGTGTTATTTGTTTATTTTAAGTTAAACTGATACCAATAGTGTTTATCAGAATTATAATTGTTTATCTTTAATTTGTAATATTCTGCAGTGCACGGGTTAATAGCAGGAAGTAATTACTATGGAAGGAGTGATAAACAGAAAAAAAGAAGTTTAAGGAAAGATATAACTTATATGAAAATGGCAAATGGCTCAAAGCAAGGTTAGGGAAGTATTAAGAATGGTAAGGAAGGGGTAAAACTCGTGAAAAAAAGGCAGGGTGTCAAAAATGAAACGAAAAACGAAGAGAAGAAGGAAATAGAAAGAAGAAAGGACGAATAAAGGGAAATTATTAATAAGATGAAAACTGAAGGTGAAATATGGAAGTATTTGAGAAACCGAAGTATAAGTGGAGGTTCTAAATGTGAGATTGAATTTGACCTGAGGGATTGGAAAGAAATAGTGCAGGATTGAGTTTGGTGATAGTAAAAATGAAGAAATGAGTAAAAGTGGCGTGGAGGAAAGCACAACGGAATTGGTAGATATAGGAAGTATAACATAAGGGAAGAAATAATTAAGATAAAAAGTAGCACTGCAGATGGTGCACATGGTATACCTGTAGATGCGTGGAAAAGTTTGGATGGGAATGGGATAGTGGACAAGATATGAATGCAGTATGGAAGGGAAAAGAAATGATTCATCAGGAACGGAAACAGGGAGAAATGTTGTTGAGTATAAAATGGAAGATAGAATGAATGCAGAGAGCTCCAGAGTGGTTAACGATTATGAAAAGGATTTACCGAAGTATTGCACGAAGCATGATTAAGAAGTTAAGAAATGGAATGAAGGAGAAAAGAGTGTCGTCCATAGCGCAAAGAGGATTTATGAAGGGAAAGAGCGCTGCAGGTAATATAGTAATCTTAAATTATATTATAAGTCACGTTGTGGGTAAGCATCGTAAGCCATTTTTACTGAAAAAGAATGTAAGAGGTTGGCATAGCGAAGAGCCTTTGTAGAATAGTAAGTATAAGGGTATAAGATATGCTTGTCCGTAGAGTCCGAGTTTATTCAGAAAATGGAAAATGGCTAATAATGATTTATGGGGAATATATGTATCAGATTTGAAACATGTGTCAAAGAAAGGGCAAGCGGGAGGTATAATATTAATGATACTAAACACCCAGCCCTTTATTGAACCATGCAGATGAGAGTGTTGGAAAAATTTCTCTTTCAGTGTTCGAATGATGCATTCTGCTATGGAAGCCGTTTCGTGCTGTATACCGAGTATAAATAAGGAGCTAGGTTCGAGCTAAACTAAGAAGGTCCATTAGAACCTAAAATTTGAAAAGTAGGTTTGAAAGCAGAACCACGTTTATCCACCCATGAGGCCGGTACACAATCAACTATATCCAACGGACCAATCAGAGCGCTCCATTACTGTTTCCGATGTAGAATTTTTCTTGTCATGTGCATTATATATTTGTTATTCTGTAAGAGTACACGATATTATCTTTCTTTAACTTTTTTATTAAACGAAACTAAGTTTTAAGTAATATTTTGTTACAAAATTGATGATTATGAATTGGATGATTCAGTTCTTGTGAGCCAAATCAATAATGGGACAAGATCAAAAACCAACAAACACAACGGGAAATTGCTAACAAAAAACTATACAATCCTGAATCCATCAGGCCGAAGATTGTATAGTTTTTTCTTTCCTCGTTCATACTGTGTGATGTAAAGCATTTACTACGTAAGAAAGAAAACAATAAAAGATTTGAATGCTCCAGAGTTAGAGCAATTGACCTGAAAATATTCCGCGATTAACTTTATGAAATCCCGAACAAAGTGGTGCAGGACAAGTTTATTGCTTCATGCAAACAAACATTGGATGTTAAAATAAAACGACATTACCAGGTGCTTGAGAGAAAGGATAAAGGTTCAGCACACACATGTCAAGCATCTAAACAAAAACTTGCCAAAAAATTTCTTTTATTTTAAAGATCGGGGTTTATCTTCTAAAGTCTATCATGAAAAAAATTCATATGGGCGCTTAAAATCAAGGAAACAAAAGGAGGGGACAGAATTAGTGTTAAATTTGCCGAAAAGAAGAACTTTGAGAGTATTTATTAAGAGCTGAAAGGATGTGAGAGCCACTACGGAAGGAAGAAATCTAAACGGTTATACCTTCATCCCAATTTCAACATCAATGAACTTCTGAAAATATACTATGGATCTATTGATAAATCTCTTCGTATAAAGAGAAGTATGTTCAGAAATATTTTTAACAAAGGATTTAATCTCTGATTTAAATCACCATCGGATGTATACCCACAAAGTGTTTTTATTATTTAAAAAACTGAAAAAGGCCCTAATATTTCCCCAGAAGTAGCAATGTTGATGATAGGAAAACCTGTACATGAACTGAGCGCAAAAGTTTTTTATGAGCTTCTAAGAAAACCAGATGATGATGAAACAATTACATATATTTTAGATTTGCAGCAAATTTAGCTGTTACCTAAAACGCCCATACAAGAAGCTTTCTATTCCAGGCAACTGAATTATTATAGCTTTTGTATCGTTGGGATGAATCCTCACTTTTACGTGTAGACTGGAAATTTAGCTGGCAAAGATAGCATTGAGATTTCCAATGCCTTACTACATTTTCTGAAGAAAACTGATTCTTTCTCATTATTTTCAGATGTATGTATTGCCCAAAATGAAAATAACATCAATGTTCAGAAGCGGTTTCACTTCCTTTTAAAACGTTACGAAAATGCGAAGAATCTGAGAAAGGTAGAGCTTGTTTCTCCTGTTGTTGAACACAGTTTTCTCTCAGCTGATTGAGAGAAAAAATCATCCAATCTTTCACCCCACAATACATTGCTGGGGTGAAAGCAATATATTGCTGTATACAGGGTCTCCCTGTGTCTCCCTGTAATACATTGCTGTATACAGGGAGATTAGAGGAAATGAAGATTGGTTTTTGTTCGACACCAAATCCTTGAAACAAGTTTTCAAAAACGTGGATAGCATACGTAGTATGAAAAGGATTATTCTTAAAAAATTCAAGACAAAAGCTAGACACTTTTCTGTATCCTATAAAGCAATGGAAAACTACCGCTTTGAAGATAAAGAAACTGCTTTCAAAGCACCAATAAAATGTAGTTTCGCAGGAAAGCCTGCTGCACAATTTATCCTTCCAAATCTTCCTCTTTCCAATGAAAAAATTGTCAATGTCAAAAAACTTGTGGCTCCTATGTTTGGAGAAACCTGCAAAAGTACTGAAGTACTTGGTACCCAAATGTTTTGAACTGACAACTAGCAAGTTTAGTGAAAGAAGATGAGACAATCTCCGACTGTTTAGTTCCAGCAATTTCAATTCACATTTAATTTTTGTTTAATTAAACATAAACGATATTTTTTTAATATTTTTTATTATATCATTTTTTTATTGTTCCTATCAATAAATTGTTCATTATTTTACGTTTCTAGTGAACACTAACTTTACTAAACTTTTGAAAAAATAAAACAAGTTTTTATATGCTGGTCCAAAACCAACTATATCCCTTCATCTTCCTGCAAAGCCAGCTTGATCCAAACAAAATTAGTAAATAAGTCAAAAATGTAAATAAGTGTAAAATATAGTTTTTTAAATGTTTTGTTTTTTGAATACTGTAAAATTTGACCTGACGGATAAAGTTGGTTTTGCTAGGTGGAGCTCGTCAAATAAATATTCTATTCTTTCAGCATTTTTTTGAATTTCTCGTTATAGAAGTGAATGTGAAAAGAACGAATATTATGATTTGTAAAAAAGTTGGGAGGAAAAGTAAGAAGGATATTTTAAAAATGAACGGAATGAAAATAGATTGTTACTTTTTTGAATATCGTTGTATTGGCCCCGTAATATCTAATGTATAAAATTGTTGTAGGCAGGTGACCAAAACCAACAATTTTTGGTCACCTGTCTACAACAATTTTATACATTAGAAAATAGATTGTGAAAAAAAAGTATTTGGGTTATATGGATCTATGGATGAGGATGAGGTTATATGGATGAGGAGTAATGGATCTAAAAAAAAAGATGTGGGAATGATGGTTAAAACAACTAAAGTGGCAGCGACGAGAATGCGATAGGATATATGAAAAAATGTTAGGGCTAGAGAAATCTACGCCAAGTGAAATCATTTTGCAAGAGATGAATAAGTACATGTGTTGGGAAGTACGCTTAAGAAATGAGTGAAATATGAAAGAAAAGTGATGTTTGGGCGAGGATGGTAGACTAGTAAAAAGAGTGTATGTGCAAACATGACAGAGGAATGGAGGGAAGTAGGTGGTAATGAATGTCTTACAGACAGCAAGAAGGTATATAATAAGATAGAATGGCCAATGTATGTAAGAATGATGGTAAGATAATACAAAAATTGCAAGAGAAGTAATTAATAGAAGAGGAATATGGAATTATAAGAAAGAAATAAAAGAGTTCGAGTTCGTTTAACAGGAAGTATCACTGTTTGAAAGATGATAAAGGAATGCCAAAATATTTAACATCTGAGATAAGCATGAATGATAAGAGAATGCTAACGAAGGTTAGATGTGGTATTATGGAAAGGGGAAATAGATATTGGATGAAGGAGTGTGACAGGAAATGAGAAGAGACGTGAGATTATTGGCTGAAGTCGTGTCAGGAGTTGATATGCCAAATTGATGAAAGAAAGAAATGGGAGAATTGGGGCTATATCTAGCGGAGGTAAATGAAACTCTGATTATGGAAAAAATATTGAAAGATATACGTAAAAGAAAAAAGAAATATCGGTGAGGGAAAAGGTCAAGAAAGGATAGAGACTGAAAGGGGAAGGGATAATGAGGACTTTTTTATTTTTTAACTTATTCACGTTATATTAAATAGCAATTAACATTTTAAACATTTTTTTTCTTTTTTAATTCCCTTAGATTGTTTATTGGATGTATATTATTTTTCATTATGAAAACTGTAGATGTAGGTTGTAGTGTAGAGGGTGGTTTCAGATAAATCTAGCCTTCGATAGATGATGGCGCTACGTGGCAATGAACGCCATATTGGTTGTGAAATCTGGCATTCAACAAACGACGTCTATTAAAATTTGAAACAAAAGGACCAATTAGTTTGGTTTTTACAGCCGTTACAAGCAAGAATATGTTTTTGTGAAAAATGGAAAAAGTCTAATATCGTTCAGCGATTAAGTTCCTTCACAAGAAAGGGGAAAACAATGTAGAGATCTTATAGGAACTGGATATTGTTTATGGCAAATCTGCACCGTCGCTAGAAACAGTTAAATTTTGGAAAGCCGCATTTGTTTGTGGTCGTACAAGTGTTTCTGATGATGACCACCCATGGCCCTCAAATATCATCACTACACCTGAAATCGTCAACAAAATCCATGACATGATTATGACAAACCGTGGAATAAAAATCTATAAGCTAGCAGAGGCTGCGAACATATCAACTGGGTGTGTACACGCCAACATACACAAACATTTGGAGATGACAAAGCTATCCGCACGATAAATGCCGCATTTACTCACTATCGATCAAATCCGCACACGCGTGACGAATTCGGATAAGCGGATAAGGATTCGGAGCGGATGATTAAATGTAATCTGAAGGATTGTTTTCGTCGATACGTCAATGTTGATCAAAGAGGTCTATTACTACATGCTGAAGACGAATTCACAGTCAAAGCAGTGGAGACAAAGCGGCGAAGGCTCACCGAAGGAGGCAAACACAACCCGATCGGTTGGTAAGGCGATGGCGACTCTTTTTTGGGATGCAAAAAGCATTATTCTGCTTTGATTACTTAACGAAGGGTAAACCCATACCTTGTGATTACTACGCAGCTTTAATAGACCGTTTCGACGACGAATTGAAGAGAAAACACCCTGGTTTGGCTCGCAAAAAGTTCTCTTCCATTATAACAACACGCGCGGCTCACAGAGCGGCCAAATTGAACCAATTACGCTACGAATTGATCGACCACCCATCCTATTCACCAGATTGTTTCCGGTTCGCAAACCTAAAAAAAAAATGGCTCGGAGGACAGTTTTGCAACAAACGATGCAGTTAGAAAGTCGTCTTGAAAAGTGTGTTGCTTTAAATGGGGACTATGTTGAAAAATAAATGATAGAAAAACAAAAATCGTACGTCTTCTTACTTAGTCTAGATTTACGTAAGACCAGCCTCGTATACAATTGTTGTTCATATAGAGAATTGTAGATTATATGCCAATAGTTGTATGGCACTTTTGTATTCGTTCAAACCAATTCTTAAAGCACTTATTCCACTCTTCAATGGATATGGTCCAAATGGTTATTGGGAAAGCATAGACTGCATCTTCAGGTGATTGAAATCGTTGACCACGGAGTGCATTGTTGATGGCGTGAATTGTAAAAAAAATCGTTGGAATTTAAGTAGGGCTGTACGGAGGATGACTAAACAATTCCATATTTTGTTGCTCCAAAAACTCAAATGTCACTTACTCCATCAGCAGTTGCCACACTGCGAGAACGGATGACTTTGTTTGGATTCTCCTCTTCTTGAAACATCCAAACAGTAGACTGACTTTTATTCTTGGGTTCATAAGAATAAATCCAAGACTCGTGATCTGATGAAACTTGATAAAGACTGATGATATTTTACACATTTTTAGAGAGGTCTCTGTTGAAACGATTCAGAGTTCTTCGGCACCAATTGACACGAGCCGCCATTTGTTCCTCAGTCAACAGATACGGGATCCAACGAAAAACTAATTTTTTCACACCCAACTCATCATGTAAAATCTTTTGAATTCTGGTCTTAGAAATGGCCAAGCAAATCTCGCGGTAAGTTACATGACGATCTTCATTAATTATCGCGCGCACCTTAACGTTTTCCGGAGTGACCTCTGATTTTTGTGTTTTTGGCCTAGGATCATCGCTGAGATTTGTGTATCCACGTTTGCATTCAGAGTACTAGCGAGAAATTGTGAATACCAAAAATGCAACCAACTCGACAAGCGATAAACTTCTTCGAAGTTGTAAAAAATATCTCTCGAAAATGCTCTCGATTCAATTCCATGTTTCTGAACGCCCTACTAACTTTAAAAATTCGCTTTGACTAAACCACTTGTTGTATTTTGACGAAATTTTCAACATTTGCCAATATGATGTTGAGGTTAATTTCGGAATCATGTTTTATTACTTGCAGCCTCTATGTGGTTATATGCAAAATTAAAATGACATCCCTCTTATGAAAATACATAAATTTTAATACTCATTTTCTGACGATGATGAGTCGCTTTCACTTCCGCTCGAGCTATCGCTGT
>WYDF02035323.1:0-12656 GCA_009867245.2 Adranes taylori | reverse complement strand
GAGGGAGAGGCTTGGAGAGAACGAGACGGTTGGAGATTGGGAATCGGAAGACGGAAAACGTTGTAACCCGATGCATATATATATATATATATATATATATAAACTAGTTACGTAGAACTGTGATACTAATTTTAAAATCACTACAGAAAATGCCAGCAGGAACAGCTGGCTTATTCTATCTTGTAAACAAAAATTTAATTTTACTGATCAGCTATACTCGTATTATTGGATAAAATAATCAAAAAGGACTCTTCCCATTTCTGTACTAATGATGTAGAAAGAATTTTGACAGGAAATAATTGTATGGAAGAATGAGCTAGCACAATTACATTATTCATCTAAATAGCACTAGAAAAGAAAAACTAAACGCGCCTCTAGAATAATTATGAAAGGATCCTTTTCAGTAATTCTTTTGATATTCGCTAATGATTTGAAAGCGGAGTGTTATTTCATTTTGTTTATTCTACTTCTCTGATAGGATTTTTATTACGCTTTGTTTTCGTGCGCTTATTTTCAGAATTTCTGTGTTTTATGTTTATTAAAATAAGGGTTCGCCAGGTGTGCTAGTTTAATCTAATTACCTTATTACACCGACACTCTCGGGAGTCAGATGCTAGGTGTTACTATATAGAATTTTTCTTTCAAATTTTAAGCATAGATAACCATTAACTTACTTTTATACATGTGAATGGATTGTAAATATTTATGTATTGATATGTTCCCTATCATCTCTTGTCTTATTTCCTTGAAGTTATTATGTCTAAAAATTTAGTTTTTTGAGTGATGACGTTTTTCTTTTGGTCATCTATTCCCATTTTTTCGAGAAGCAATTCAAATATAGTCTTTCTACCCCTAACCCTTCTTTGCTTTCCTTAAT
The DNA here is from genome assembly GCA_009867245.2 of Adranes taylori. Taxonomy (NCBI): domain Eukaryota; kingdom Metazoa; phylum Arthropoda; class Insecta; order Coleoptera; family Staphylinidae; genus Adranes; species Adranes taylori. The sequence continues at coordinate 11,779 of WYDF02035323.1, read as the reverse complement.
TATTATTTTATTTGCGCGGGACCCCTAAAACGCACGGGCGGCCCATAGGCCGCGGCCTACATGGCCTATTTGCTAATCCGGCACTGGGCAGACGCATCTATTTGAAGAGTTTTGGTTTTGAATTTTGTCAGTTTTTAAAAATCAGAGGCAAGTCTACACGACCGATATTCTAATTTTCAAACTGATACACATATATTTATTTCAAATATTTTTAAAATCTTTCGAGTAGATTCATGTGCACGAAGTGAGAAGTAATCATGTGCACATACCCGTACTATGCAAATCAACATTGAATTGTTTTTCATTTAAACATCTCTTGAATTTAATAACCGTATTATACGCTTTACACAGAAAACAGTTACAAATAATATTATTATCTCTACGACAAAGGAATGAGTACTAAATCATAAAGCTGTTAATTAGGAACATAAATCCTATGCACGTAGTGTCTGGTTCCTTTATTAACTAAACTATGAAATGAATATGCAGAATTCTGGTTTTAATCTTTTAGATTCATGACAAAATTAAGAAAGTTTTGCATTAGAGAATGCTTACTAATATTAAGAAATTAAGTATTAGCATAATGCACAAATTTAATTAACTGAAGACGCTTTCAAATAAAATATGGATTTATAGAACTTATTAAGACCATTTTGAGATGTATCTGTGTATATATGAATACACATTACCAATTCAGCCAATAGAATGTTACAAGATTTTTTAATAAATAAAAATTAAAACAATAAATATAAAAATAGTAAAACTAAAAATATATTAATGAAAAATAATAAATAGAACTATTTGACTTCTGTAATTATCATTGTCGTACATAATCTGCTATTAGCAAAATTTTTATAAAAAATATATTGAAGACTCAGCCAGTATAGTGTTAAAAGATTTTTTAATAAAAAGAAATAAATGAATACAAACATCTTAATAAAAGTATTAATAAAAGATTAGTAATATACAATAAATAAAAGTAGTTGACTTATCTATTTTTTACTGTCACACATACGCTACTATCAGCAAAACTTTTATAAAAAATATATTAAAGCTAATAGAATTTTATAAGATTTTTTTAATAATATAAAATAGCAATAAGAAATATAAAAATATTAATAAACATATTTATAAAAAATTGTAAATAATATTTGAGTTAGGTAATTTTCATTGTCGTACATATTCTACATTAGCAAACATTTTATAAAAATATATTAGAGACTCAGAATCAGCCAACATAATGTTACAAGATTGTTTCATAAGTAAAAATAAAAATAATAAATATAAAAATATCAATAACATATTAATGAAAAACAATAAATAAAAGTATTTGACTTATGTAATTATCATTGTAATGCATAATCTGCTCTAAGCAAAATTTTTATAAAAATACATAGTAGACTCAAATTCAACCAAATGAATGTTACAAGATTTTTTAATAAATAAAAATAAAAAATACAAATAATAAATTAAGAATATTAATAAACATATTTATAAATCATAATAAATAAAAGTATTTGAGTTATATAATTATGATTGTCGTACATAATCTACATTAGCAAACTTTTTATAATAAATATATTAGAGACTTAGAATCAGCGAATACAATGTTACAAGATTGTTTCATAAGTAAAAATAAAAAATTAAAATAATAAATATAAAAATATTAATAAAAAATATAAATAAAAGAATTTGACTTTTTTAATAAAGAAAACTAAAAATAAATATAAAAAATTAATAAGATATTAGTAATAAATAATAAATAACAGTAATAAAAATTTATAAAAAATATATTAAAGACTCAGATTCAGCCAGTAGAATGTTACAAGATTTTTTAATAAATAAAAATGAAAATAATGAATATAAAAATATTAATATTAATGAAAAATAATATATTAAAGTAATTATCGTAATTATCACTTAATTACACAAGTAATTATCGTACTTATGTAATTATCATTGTCGTACATAAGCTACTATGAGCAAAATTTTTATAATAAATATATTCAAGCCTCAGATCCAGCCAATAGAATGTTATAAGATTTTTTAATAAAGAAAAATAAAAAATAACTAAAAATATTAATAAAAATATTAATAAAATATTAATAATAAATAATAAATAAAAGTATTTGAATTATGTATTTTTCATTGTCGTACATAATCTTCTATCAGCAAACATTTTATAAAAAGTATATTAAAGACTTAGATTCAGCCAATAGAATGCTACAAGATAAATAAAAATAATAATTAAAAATAATACAAAGAAAATATTAATAAACAATAATAAATAAAAGTATTTGAATTATGTCTTTTTTTGTCTTACATAATCTACTATGAGCAATATTTTTATAAAAAATATATTAAAGACTCAGATTCAGCCAATAGAATGTTAAAAGATTTTATAATATTTTTTAATAAAGAAAAATAAGAATTAAATGTAAAATTATTAATAAAAATATTAATAAAATGCACTATAAAGAATAGTTCTTTGGAATTCCTGATCTGAATTATTTTGTGGTACCAAAGCTAAGCCATAAGCTATAAGCCTCTAGTAGCTACCAAGTACGATAAATACAAATCATTAATCTGCTTCATTATTTAGATCGATCCACAAACTGCGGGCAGGAGTCAGCTTCATACCAATCCGGATTAAACCCGACTTTATCCCGTAATGTCCGTGTGTGATCAAGGCTAGTAAACGCCTAGGTAACCAAACGTACATGTGACATGTATGGTATTATTCATATTTTCATATGTACTATTTTTAATTATTATAAGTTTTTTTATGTATCAATAAAACTTGTAACATTCTATTGGCTGAATCTGAGTCTTTAATATATTTTTTATAAAAAAGTTGTTAATAGTAGATTATGTACGACAATGAAACATACATAATACAAATACTTTTATTTATTAATCAGTATTAATGTTTTATTAATATTTTTATATTCATTTTATATTTTTCTTTATTCAAAAGTCTTGTAATATTCTATTGACTGAATCTAAATCTTTTAGTATATTTTTTATAAAAATTTTGATGATAGTAGATTATGTACGGCAATGAAAATTACATAATCTAATACTTTTATTTCTTATTAATATTTTTATTAGTATTTTATATTTATTTTTTATTGTTATGTACTAAAAAATCTTGTATCATTCTATTGGTTGATGTTTAGTCTTAATATATTAAAAAAAAATTTTGGTGATAGTAGATTATGTACGACAATAATAATTACAAAATTTAAAGACTGTTATTTATTATTTATTATTTATATTTCATTAATATTTTTATTACTAGTTTTATATTTTATTTTCATTTTTCTTGATTAAAAAATCTTGTAACATTCTATTGCCTGAATCTGAGCTTTAGTATATTTTTTATAAAAATTTTCTCATAGTGGATTATGTACCACAATGATAATTACATAAGTCAAATACATTTATCTATAATTTTTAATTTAATAAAAATAATAAATATAAAAATATTAATAAACATGTTTATAAAAATATGTATGAGTTATGTAATTTTCATTATCGTACATAATTTAGATTAGCAGACTTTTTATAAAAAATATATTAGAGACTTAGAATCAGCCAATAGAATGTTACAAAATTGTTTAATAAGTAAAAACAAAAAATAAAAATAATAAATATAAAAATATTCGTAAAATAAAATAATAATAAAATATTAATATAAAATAATAAAAAAAAAGTATTTGAATTACATAATTTTCATTGTCGTACATAATTTACTGTGTCAGCAAAATTTTTCTAAAACATATTAGAGTCAGCCAATAGCTTATCGCAGCATATGTTCGCACAATGAATGATGATTAATTATGGCATGATGGCGTTAATATACAAAATTTGTAATAATTTAGCATTGTTAATTTTGAGTTATTATTCATATTCGATGTATGCTCGCTATAGCTATATATATGAAAAACACAATCTGCATGTCATTAAGTGTTATGCATATGACACTTGTTTTTTCGATCTATTTTATGCATAAAATAAAATTTTACTATGCTTGGAGTTGGAATAAATTACTGATGTTCCAACGTTTCCGTTAACGTTGTGCTTTTAAAATGATCGAAACAAATAAAATTACACTTTTATACGTGCTGAAATCCTCTAAAATACGAAAGAAAAAAGTAGTTTGAATGTACGTTAAAATGTTCGGCATTCATATTTGTTGAAATTTTGGATTTGATTGAATTTCCATTACATATTGATAGATATAAGTGTCATTCAAAAGTTATTTTGCCATAGTATATTATTAGATGCTTTTTAATATCCAGCTTTTATATTTCCTACTTTAACTGTTTCTTGTACGTGCATTTTAAATATTATTCTTCTTCCTATGGAAACTAGAGCACACCAGTAAACAGTAGTCGATTTTTAAATAGGCTAGCTAGACTATAGCCTATATCGGCAAATTTGTGAAGACAGAATTATTCTTCGGAGCCACTAAAAGCCGAATTTCTTATCTATATATTCGGTTCTCGGTAACAGGTCACCCACTGACGGTTCATCGGTAAAGCGTCACCCGGCCGGTCGTCCCTCTGCCACATCACTTAAATATAATATTCTCCCTACTTGTTTCGAGGTTCACGGAAAGTGGGTACACACATGGCAGCACCGGCCATCTCGTTCTGCAATGTACCTCCTACAAGTGGGACTTCTACCACGACATGGGATCGACTATAAACGAAAGCATGTGTATACATATTTATACCCTCACATTTGATCAATATTTAATTGCTCTATCAGTGGAATGACGATGTTGGAATGATGACGATGGCAAAGCTGTTACACGATACGCCGTTAATGTAAATTTGAACATGCATGATATAACCTCAAAAGAATACGCGCCATTGCATTTTAAATTCTTTTCAAGTGCGCACACACCTCGGCGTGGGGACAACTATAATCGACAAACGTGTGCTTACATTTCGTACATACCGTCAATAAACAATTTTCAAACTGTAAATATATATAATAACAATTTGATAAGCAATACACGCTGTTGGGATTGGTCGGAGTTTGCGTGTGGTGTTCGGTAATTGACTCGTTTGCGAAAAATTCGATACCTTGAGTAAAAATATGTGCTGCTGCTTTTTTGCCACATATACTTCTTATAGAGCGATGTCATGGAATCCGCAGATAATTCAAAATGTATCTTCAAAAATCAACCAAAATGTATGGGGTGTATGGGAACCATGTATTTAATATGGAAGGCTATGTCCTGAAACTGTTATAGTACGAGTGTATCTATTCGTATAACTACTATCTTTCGCAGTTTTATAGAGATCAAACACGTCTTTTGAGTTCAGCAATCTTCAAAAGAGACCTTCAGAATGGTGCAGTTACAAATCGACAATGGATAATCCTGTTTGAAATAGATGGTAGTATTTCAAACAATGCCTAGAACCAATGCCTAGAACATACATCACAAACATTCTGTGGTTGCTCTCAGAGCAAGGGTCTCTAATAAGAATTTAAGAAATATACTATTTGCAGAAATTGGTCAAGAGAAACACTATTGTAGGCAAGTTTTGCAATGAGTTGTCGTCATCGTAACAAAGTTTACAAGTCATGGTTTTCCGTTGAGAGGTTCGGATGAAATTCTTGCATCATGTCACAATGTAACCTTTTTAATGGTTGTGGAGTTATTGGCCGAATTTGTTCCATTCCTAAAGGAACATTTAAAGAATTATGAGAATTATGAGTGGTAAAACAAATTATTCTTTACGACTTATGAAGAAATGTGATGACGATTATGACGACTTATGATGAAATGAAGAATTGTGGCACACCTGGTCAACACCTGACATCTCACATTTAGATCAGTTATCGATTGTCGTGAGATATGTCCAAGATTGTGGAACACCAACAGAGCTATTCTTAAAATTCGTACCAAATACTGGACATAAATCCGAGGAATTGTACATTGCTCTAACTAACACTTTCTTATCTATTGAAATTAATTTTGACATTTGTATAGGCTAGTCGTATGATAATGCTGCGAACATGCCAGCAGCCTATACCGATCTCCAAGTAAGAATTAAGAATGCAAGCAATTTGTACCCTGTTCAGCCCATTCTCTGAATCTAGTTTGAACTTTGGCGGTTAGTTGTTGTAATGAATCTATAACTTACTTTGCACTTCTGCAAGTAATCTACAACTTTTTTTCGGCAGAAGCTGAAGCTGAAGGAGAACTATGTACAAATAACACCCTAGAGTCTGTCGTCCACGAGATGGTTATGCAGAGAAATCATCAAAATCGGGCCAAGATCTTTTGTTTTGCATGTTATACAATACTAAACATACAAATATGTCAATATTAAACAATTTTTCGTATTTGACTAATTTAAAAATATTATCCGTTTGAATCTCGTATAAAATAATAAAACGTTAGTGAGATATAAAATTTTCATATAAAGTCATTTTAATAAATCGCATTTTTTTGTAAAATATTTTAAAAATATATCTTTCGTATCGAATATATGTAACTGAATGATGTTAATAAATTATGTGAGAGGAATAAAAATGTTTTACAATAATAATAATAATATGAATTGCAAACAGTACCAATATCTGGGACCTAGTTTATTTAATTATGCCAACATTGCCTTTTGAAATAATTATTTATTTATATAATAATTAATGATTCATTTGCCCTAAACAGAACGCTGCGTCGCTAATGCAGTTTCTATATGTTGTCTAATTTTTAATTAATATAATCGAGGCTTCATCTCGCATTTTATTAAATTACAGCTTTAATTAACATTTTATGACAGACGGTAAACATCTTTTACTGCCTTCTACGAACGAAGGAAACATCCAAATCATGCACATTTTATTTTAATACAGTAGATTTACACAACAGAGAAAATGTAAGTAAATTATATATTATTCTGGGAGGAGTTTAATAAGGCGAAATAGGAATGGGAAATGAATGATAGGTGATGTAAAGATGGGTAAGAATAAGAAGAAAGAGCAAACGTGTGGAATTATCTTAAAAGCAGATTGAGAGAGATAGAGGGACGTATGATACAGATGTATGTGCTTCTCTCCAGAGAGATGTAGAGAGAAGAGAGGGATGTTTGATACAGTAGAGAGAATGGGAAATAAAATGCAAAAGGGCAATAGAGCAATATATGAGAAGAATAAAGAATAAATGATAAGCGTGGATAAAAAGACGGGTGAGGATATAAGTGAAAGTATGGAATAACCTAAATGAGAATGGATTAAAAGCGCTAGTTAGCGGTATGAATAACATATAGAGTGGTGAAAATGAAGTGCCGAAGGAACGAAGGGAACATGGTTCCAGTGTATAGAACAGGAGGAATATGAAAAGCCGGAGGGGAGTAACAGTAATGAACGGATTATACAGGATATGGACGATCGTATTGGATAGAAGACTAGAAAAAGAGATTAAGGAAAATGGAGTGCAGCCAATGCCCAGGTGCAGTTCGTCAAGGGTAAAGGGCGCTATTGTGATAGACTCCCACGCTCAATGCTGCGTCCTAGCGACTATTACAGATGGTGCAAACAAATATCTTAATCACTACAGAATATAACAACCTTTGGAAAAATGAATTCTCGGGCGCCAGGTCAGTTTAACGTGAGACCGCACGATAGCACTGCTCTTATTGATCCACGGGTAGCTACAAGTATGTGAGTAGTCCACGAGTTCGTGTTCTTGTGGGTAACTGCTATATAAAACAGCATTAACAATTTAAGAAAATTACGTCTATTAGTCTTTAGACAATATAAACAAAGAAAGAAATATAAATGCACAATCAAATATTAATTTTAATCAATACCGCATTAAGAGAGGTTAGCTAATAAACACTACCGATCTTATTATAACTACAAAACAAAATAAAAGCGGTGCATTTAGAACAATGCAAGTGTGCGGTTATAAAATAATAAAACAGTAATAATCCGGAAATCATGTACAAATAGTTAATAGTGCAACGGAAAGACGTGGGTAAATCTAAATAGACAATATGAATAACGGAAAAGGTAGGAATCCTGGGAGTCGACTATAAGCTCTCGTACTACCATGGTTATACGAAGGTACTACAAGGGCTTGAGTGACTATACTTCATCTCTGTCATGCGTCGACTAGCTGTATACACTTTAGTGTAAGTAAATATGGAAAAAGACACTGGAAGCTCTCGCAATACCACTGTTATGCTTGTTATGCGAGTCACTCAAGCTGATACGAGGACTTGAGTGACTAATGCCGATCACAGTTATGCGTTAGCTTGATCTTATACGCCGTAGTGACGTAGGAGATACTTTGGTGGTAAAGTGAAAATAAACATGTTATTTCTCTGAGATTCTTGTTGGCTGTCAGTTTGCCTGTTGTTTTGGTATTGTGTTGACTTGGCTACTGGCTCCGCTGCCTGTTGCTGCTGCTGGACGACTTTATTCGAGTTCTCGAAATCAGGAACTAAATTATTCTATTCAAAATCTCGGTATTTCAAAGCTTGAGCCGTCACTTAACTTTTGCTCTTTGTACGGGCCAGCGCCTAGCCAACCACATATCATTTATTGCCTAATACGGTCTTCAAACATAATTCTTTGAAAATTTCGGTATGTATTCCACCCTGTGTGATGTAACACACAATTTCTCTCTCGGCGGCATTCACACACCATAGCATAAACGATTAACATACGTGACAGCAGCAGCAGAGTCAAGCACATAATTTTGATCTTCTCGACGCGGTCTCTTGCATATTACAGCGTTGATACAGATAACGACAGTCAACATATTGTATAGGTATATAGCTGTATCATATATATATATATATATATTAATGTGTGTAGACACACAACACTGCAAGCAACAGTAGATCTCTGGCGCGTGCAACGTAAACGCAATTATGCGCTTTAACTTTATCATTAGTCAAATCCAATATAAGGTTCCCAAAATGTATCTAATTAATGGATTTTCTTATTTCAAGAAACTTGCTTTGTTACACTATTAACAACTTAGTAACTTTAGATTAAATAATACAACAGGAGATAAGTGGAAGTAAGATTGGTATATCTAGGAGAATGTTTATGATTGGTTTATCTAGGAGACTGGAAAGGATAAGGAAATAAATGTGTGATAGTAGTAAAAGCAATATTATGGTAAAAGCAATGTGCGGTTAAAGCAATATATGCGTTTAATTTTATCATTAGTTCAATCCAATATAGGGTTGCCAAAATCTATCTAATTAATCGATTTTTTTATTTCAAGTAACATGCTTTGTTACATTATGAACAACATAGTAACTTTAGATTAAATAATACAACTGGAGATAGGTGGAAGGAAGATTGGTATATCCAGGAGAATGTTTAAGATTGGTTTATGTAGGAGAACGGAAAGGATAAGAAAATAAATGTGTGCTGGTACGAAAGTACGAATAAAAATAGAAGATAATATGTTTGAGTGATTTGAAGTAAAGAGGGGAGTGTAAAATAAGATTGATTATGTGTTTGCTTATTTAATAGATATTTGGCTGATTTTGAAGAAGTGTTAAGAAAAGGACAATTTGGAGGAGTGGAAGTAGATAAAGAAAACATAAGGTCCTTAAACTGCGGCGATGATTTTGTCCGTGTGACTAGTACAAAAGAGGAAATGGCAGAAAAGATGGAGTAAATAGGTGTATGAAGACGAGAGCATTGTAATTAAAAATAGGGACAACAAAAGTAACGGTATGTGAACAGGGGGACGTAATCGCAGATTAGATTATTACGAGCTGAGGAGACAAGAAACAGAAAAGTTAAAAAATATAAATATTTAGGATAAGTGTTCGGTCAAAATGGGTCATGTAAGAAAAATATTGAAATGCAAAGGCAAAGGATACTGGATATGTGTGTAAAGTTATAATGATGTGCGGGAATACGAACTGTGTGGAAGAGGGATGAGATATAAAGGGTCACTGGATGTTTGAAGAGAATAATTGGAGTAAATAAGTCTACGCCTGTAGAGATTGTGTTGAATGGGTTTGAGAAGTATATGTCCTAGGTGGCAAGTTTTAAGAAAATGGTTAATTTTGGAAGGAAAGTAATCATGGATGAGGATGAAGGATTAATTAAGAGAGTGTATTTGGTAGGATTCAATGAAGCGAGAAAGTAATTTGCTAAAATGTATAGCTTGAGATTAGATAAAGGCAGATGAAAGTATAGGATACATAACGGGTGCATACTATGCTAATTAGTGCTTACAAATTTAAGCTAAGGAAAATCTAAAATCATGTTTTATAAAAACGAAAATCCAAAGAATCTGACATTGACAGTATAAATAGATCCTATGATATAAATTATCTCTAAACAATAGATATCTATATAGTTCATCTTAGCGTAAAGCGTATCTTTCTGATTTAAGAGGAAAAGTTTCCCGTTGAGGTTACTTACCTGCCATGTTTTCTGGGTTAGTAATGTTCCTTCCGACAACTGTATTGTTGTAAATGTGTTGTTGAAGTTGTTGAACTTCACGCACTTGCCTAATGTTCCAGTAGGGATTCGCATAAAGTTCAACCGTTCTCTTAATAATAAATTGTTCTAAAGTAAAATTATTTGCTTGGCTTTCCTTTCAACATCTTCAATAAAAACTATTTAATACGAAAATATGACGGTGGTACTTTTTATTATATAAATTCTTTTGTCTATTAATCTGCATTGTTGCCAGGTTATTTAAAAAATATTTAATCCATGAAAATCCTAAATTTGTAATATATAGTTGTTAATTAACTTTCGAAACTTAACAGAACAAACAAAAGTTTTGTGCGAAACGTATAGTTTACTTTGAAACATTTTAGTTCTCGATATGCCTCAATGAATATTCAAACTATGCAAAAATATATTGTAAATATTTGGATAGTCTATATTAATTTATTTGCTACTTTTGAATGTGGATAAGCAAATAAATATCCAAAATTTGCTGTTTATTTTGTAAAGATGTCAAATAATAAAATTAGTAATTTGTAGATTAGCTGAACTGTTTTGTTTAGATACTCTATAAAAAATTAATTTCTCTTGTTGAATTTGAGTTGAAAATGCAGTTCTGTAAAAAACATGATTAGTTTGTTTTTTAATCTTATTAAAAGGCCTGATGAAGAACAAAAATCCTATTATATATTACCTCTGTTTTTGTTCCTTTTTTTTCGCCCCCATTTATGAAAGAAGAAATAACGTGAGCATGTGAGTATTTTTCCAAAAATTTATATTTTATGTCAACACATTGAAATTGTACATTTATGAAGCACATTGTAATTTACATCTAACAAAACTATTTGACGGTTTCGATAAATTCAATAAAACGCAACGTTGCTGCATTCGCAACATATATATTCTTGGGGTGGGTTACCCCCCACCCCAAATTCTTGACTGGATTTACTGCCCGCCTTTGACAAAATGCTCGATAATAGTAAGACTAACTAATTAACAATAAACCGCGACTGGATTTAAAATAAACACAAACAGAACAAAAACCATACATTCACCAAGACGGGTGAAGGGGGAACGGCTAATGTGAAGGGGACAGGAGTAGGAAGGCTCCTGTCCCGATTAATCATAACCAGAATTATCCCCAATAAATTCGTCAGCTCGCAAAGTTGTACGCAATCGCTCTGCAATTAGGGCCTGTCCCATCAGTAAAATATATAGTGTTCGTTCGATAGAGCCCGACCATATCTGACTTGCGAATAGTTCAAGCGGGTAAATTTATCAGCCTCGTGCTGAAACAGTCTAGTTTTAGCACGAGGCTGAT
>WYDF02035312.1:0-12656 GCA_009867245.2 Adranes taylori | reverse complement strand
GATTAATTTGAAATTTATTTACATTAAAATGGTGTATATTGTATTTTCATGCTATATAGTATTATACTTGTAAATAATGTAGGTATGAATTATTTTGTTTAGACCAAATACTATAAATATTATTTTCAATAAATTTCAGAATAAGTATGTTAAATTTATTTTATTTGTGACTTCGTAATATAAAAGGTGACAATCATTTTTCATGCAGGGTCTCAAAAATATATATTTTAGATGGTTGTCACTTTTTAATTTATTTTTTAAAGTGATCAAGTGTTACATCTGGACTAAGGTATTACAATAGGAAATTAGTTCGAAACTACTCACCTAAGAAAATAAAACACTTTTTTTGTGATTGACAGTAACACAAATAATAAACTAAAGAAGATTAAATATAGCTAAACATACAACTAATATCGACATACTTTATGTTTTATCAAAACTCACGTAAAGAGGATAACATAGTAAATTAGGATAATGTATAAATATATAAAATTGGTCAGTTTGAAAGACGTTTGAAGAAAATTTTCTAAAATGAAGCTAAACTAATTTAATGTCTACAATATAAAATATATACACGATAACTTGACAAATTTAACCAACTTTAACTACAATTTGTACAATGATAATTTAAAATAAAGGAAATAAACTAAATTATTTCACACCCTGTTTAATATTTCCCATGAAAATACAGCAAACATCTTGAATTAAAACAAATTAAACCCAATTCTTCGCATTTTAGTTATTTTATCCATTCCAGTCGTTCTTCATTTTCTGTAACGCCTCCCTTTTCTTTTATATTTGCATTTCTTCTACAACCCTTTGCACTAGTTCCCATACATCCAATCCAATTTTCCATTTTGCATCTTTCTTCCTCCTTCCACCATGCTCCCTCGCACTCCTAAATCCAATAACTCCACCATTCTTCGCTTTACCAACATATCATGCACATTCTTTCAATCCTTTATCCAACAACATGCGTAACCCATTTCCTCTCTTCCCCATAAAATATGAGAGAAAAGTATGAAATATGCAATAAAAATATGAAAGCTTTAAATTTGTAACAGATATAAAAACATGTAAGATGATATGTCATATTATTATTATTACACCTTTATTTGCATCATAACAAATTAAATTTACAATATTCTCGATTACAACATTAAACATATTTCATTAAAATATGAAACAAAACAAAAATACAATTTAATAACCCTCCTTATTTGTATTTAAAATCCCATGTTTAATTTATACTCCCTTGTTCTCTGACTTCTCTCTCCCTACTTCATCCTCTCCCACCTTCTTAACCATTCCCTTCCACTCATTCCTTACGTCTTCCTACTTATAATATTTCTAATTTCCAATCCCCTTCTCCAATAAGCGTCCCATCTTCCGTCTCACCCTCTCTTATACTTATTCTTTCTTCTAATCTCTCCCAAAATTCATAATCCCCCTATACTTCCCATCATGCCTCATACACATTCTCCAATGCACCGCCTCCAATCTTTGCTCATCAGTCCATAGTAATCACTCACATTCATTAACCCGATGCTTCCACGTTCCATCATCCATACCACACACTCTACATCTTCTATATTCCTCGTTCATCCAATATTTATTTCCTCTTTCCTTCCTACCACACCCAAAGCTAGCAATTACTCTTACCCGTTCCACATCACACTTATATTCCTTACTATACCTACTTCTTATTATTTCAAGCCTCTCGCATTTCCACATCCATCAACCTCTGCTCAAACACCATCTCACTTTTATCCCTCCACACAACCTATCGTACCACTCATACATACATCGACCATCATATCTCTCCTATAAGCTTCTTCATTGTCTTACCCATTCGTTCTCATGTGCTCGCTTACATACCATAGACACCACATTCACTTTTGTTACTATCCTTTCGTTTCCATATCCCATCACTTTTCTTTCATATTTTACCATATTATGTCATAATTAAATCTATAACATTGTGTAGATTATTCATTATAAATAAAACTCATGTAAGCAGTTAATTATTAGCATAATGAATTATTTTGTAAAAAAAACAATTATTAAGTGTTACATAAAATTAAAAACAACTGAGTAATTTGTAGTCTTGAAAATCAAGCCAAGGGATTGTGTGAACTCTAACTGGATAATAAAATTCTACTTCCAGTTAAAACCCATCCAATCCCACCGGAAATAGTCGCCTTTAATCAAAGATTTAATTGGTTAAGGACGTAACATGAATTTATAAATTATTATTTGGGGGTTGAAAAATATTCATTCATAGCTATACTCTATAATTAGACAATAATCAATAGAACCCTTACTTGATCAAAGCCAAAGATTTAACTTTAATAAAGTAAGTACGGCTCATGAATTAAATAGATAAACTACAAATAAACCCCAACAAAGCTTCAACCAATGTATTGGCCTAAAAAAATAATCAACGTACAAAAAAATAATATATTAAACTTATATGATCATAAATAAAGACGATTTATAAGCTTTCCTAATTAATAAAACACGTTCTGGTTATAATTTATTTGAAACTTATTACAATTCGAAATAAATCTATTAACAAGAAAATGCTTCGCTTTTGATAAAACCTAACATCAAAATTCAATTGTCTCAAAATGAACATCAACTTTATTCAAATAGTGCTTAGTCAAAGGTTAGATTACAGTACAACTTTGAAAGAATATAGCGATAATAATTTACTACTGTTAACTAATTACTACAGTAGTACTTAGTAACTATATCTATCAGTAGATTACAGATTATGCTCATTATCAGTAGATTATTACTCAGATCTTACATGTTTTTACAGATTATCATAATTAACATTAGAGGCGGATTAAGGTTGGTTGAGGCCCGGAGCACAGAGGAAAATATTTGGGCACTTACCTTAAAAATATAATGTACAGTTCGAGTTCTCAGGGGCGCTTAAAGCGTCGGGTCCCAGGGCGCGCGCGCCCAGTATCCATCTCTGCATTATCAGTAAAGGAATATGTTGTTTTTAACGGAATATATTGTATTTAAAAAAAATTATTTTCAATATTTTTTTAGTTTCATACTTCCATCCATTTAAGTCATGAATGAAATAATTTTATATTCAAATTCTGCTTTAACAGATTCTCTAAATAAAATTGTCATTCTTCAATGAAATGAGATTAAAGAAAGTTAATACAAATCGTCCAGAATTATATACCATAATTTCTCGAGCTTATTTATAATTATAAAATAGATAATTCTTGAGGTATGGGTCCCTCGGTGTAATAATATGTAAATTTGAAATTAATATTATCAATTGAAAAAATTTAGCTCATCCGGGAATCGAACTCGGCTCTCCCGATTTCCGGTCGGTTTGTTCCAATAAATTCGGTGTAACATCCGTATGGTTGCCTACTTCTACAGCCCTACTATGGTCATCTTCGCAACAATTGTGCAGTGTTGCGTCATCCATAGTTTGTCGAAGGTTCCGATCATTATGCGCATTTTCCTTCTCATCCAGCGAGTGCTCCGCCTTATCTTCCTGGCTCTGAATGCCTCCAAATATGGCTTCTTTATCCTTGTAACCCAATAGGTCACGATTACTTACCATGTTTTTTTTTTCGCTCACGTTCAAAGAAAATAAGTATTTACAACAGAAATAACTATTTTACAATCCCAGTACAAAGTAATTCTCGAATGCCACTTCTGAGATTCGTAGTCAAAATGAATTCATTATAAGCGCTGTTTTAATTAACGCAATATATTTAAAAGAAATATAAAAATTAAACTGATATGATAGATAGATAAAACTTTTATTGGCACCTTTATACAATTCCACAATATTTATACAAAACTAATTTCATAACATTTATAAGAATTCTTTGTTACGAAACCACCTTAGTATGAACAATAACAAAAATATACAAAAAACCAACGCAAAATTAGTACAAAAAAAAAACAAAATAATATTATTATATATGTATTAAAGCAAAATTGAAATGAACTGATATGCGCACCATCCCGCCTCTTCCCTTCCCTCCTCCAATATTTCTCCTTGTTATCGCCATATTTTTACTTTTGCCTTCTATTTATCTCCTCCACTGTACTCGCCATTATTTTAATTCTTTTCTTCCCTACCCCATACGTTCTTGCTTCCTCTCTTTGCTCCTCCGTTCATCCAAACATTTCACATTCATTCACCCGGTGCTCCCATGTTTTCTCCATTCCTCGTTCCATGCTCCCACACCTAAACCTTACAATCATCCTCTTTTCTTTTATCCTATTCGATCCCAAATATTCTGGCCTAAGCAAATCCACCTCCTAAAAATATTTCTGGGTGCGTCAGTGAGGATAGAATAAGTAATAACATAAAATTAGAAACTATTTAGAAAAACGTTTCTTATTTTGGTTGTATTTCCCTTATGAGTTTAAAAAAGGTGTAGATAAAAAAGGACCTTTATTGTTTCATGTAGAACAAGAAGCTTTAGAAATTACAGTACATCATTCTGCACCACTGTATAACATATTGGAGTTCTATATTGCATTATATGCTACTCTAACAACAGCGTTAGACTGTACTGAAATGCTCCTGGGAAATATAGAATGGGTAGTTCTAAAATTCAGCTTTTGCTATCAGCCTACGGTCATTTTCAATTATCAGCGAACAGGCCACCGGGAAATTCCCGGTTACCCGCGATGGGCCAGTTCGCCCCTGCTCTCACCTGTAGTAACTGAAATAGTTTGACTTCAAAGTTTTTAAATTAAGTGAACCTCATTCATATTGATCAATCTTTTGCATTACCCCGCATGATTCTGTTATGTTTTATTCCAAGTTTAAAAGAGGATATATATTCAAGTAACAAATTGAAAAAATTGTTTTATTACGCTTAGTGGACAAGTTTCGAATTAAATTCCCATTGTATGTATTTTTTAATGATTAACCAATGTTATTTATGTAAAAGTATCATCGTACTTTGTTATACGAAAATGTAATTATATCAATAAGTAAATTGTATCATATTTTTTTAGAATATTTGCTTAAACGTCTTATATGTAATTAATAATTTTTTTTAAATATTTCGTTGTCACTGTAAATATTTTAAATACATAATCGAATGATTTTTTTAAATTATATATATATAGGACCAATTTAAAATATTTAGAAGCGGCAAAGTTCCTAATTAATAATTTGAAATTGTTGATATTATTCACAAGTCATGTTTGGAATAAAATTATTTTTGGTAAACAATATATGTTATTAATTAAACTTGTGTTATATTTAACATTTTTTGTTTTCTAGACTGATGTTTTCTTTGTGTTTTAGACCTTAATAATGAATATTGTAGATGAATAGGGTCATTAATCCTCCTTGTTCAGTAATATTTGCCTCTCCATTTTTTTTTTCCTTCTTTATAATAAATATCTTTTATAATAAATATTTACGCAATAATTTTATAGTGAGTAACAAAATAGTGAGATGGTTTTATTACATTTTATCGTAAACAATATAACGCGATTATTGAAGAAATTAAATTTGATAATTTAGTAAATTTCCAAATATTAAGTATATATCGAAAGAAAACAAAAAATTATCGACTAAAATTTATTTTGGTAGATAAATTTTTTAAATTAACTGGTAAGTTTTTGACCATTTCATGTTAAACAAACACATCTTTCTCCATAGATATTCCGGGTTTTAATGTACCCGTAACAATATTGAAATTAATATTTGGAAAGACTTAATTCAAGTGACGAATGAGATGTTACAATCAATCCATACTAAATGGTCAATAAAATATTAAATTCATCGGCAAAAAATTTAAGAAAAAAACAAAAATCATTGCAGTTGTTTCTTTCGTTTCAAAAGTTCAAAACCAACATATCTCAATTTGTAACTTTACCGAAATACATTTGTTGCACATATTTATGCGATTGCTGCACATACCTTATACTTATAAGGGTTCCACAAGTCGGCAAAGTTTTAGGACCACTGCTTTAGAAAGATGTAACAAAACCACTATATTTAAATAATATACTTTTTACAAACCCAAATTATTCCGCAACTAAATTGCTGTTTTCTATCGCTTCACTTCATTACAGAAATTGTTCAGGCAAAGTTCTAGAGAAGTTGCGAGACCGTTTCCAAGAAAAAAGAACATAAAGTTCGCAAAATTATAATTAACCTGTATGTAGTGAAGCTTTCATCTTACAAAAATTGTTTCAAATAAAAATCGAACAAAAAGCACTAATCTGACAAAGTTTGGTTGACTCTTCAATATACAACTATTCTGAAGAAATCCCCAAACAAAAACTGTAGCGATGGCAACGGCGCATTCTTTAGCAAAGATTTAAATCGGATAAACGCAGTTGTGTGCCCGTTGTAAGAAACTATATGTGTATGAGGACTTGGCGTGGGCATTAATTATTGGGGCAAATTTATAAAATATAGACAAATCTGCGCATTCGGTTTCTTTTTTATGAAAAAATCTCAAACATCACAAAACTTCGGTCAGTTTGGTTGTGGCAAAACTTTGATAATGTGATTTTCTTTTCAAAGCTTTAATAATGTCATTTTCGTCTACCGTGTCAGTTTCTTCGATTTCTGGCCAAACAAATTTATTTTTGCATGACCTTGTAAATCTATCGTTTTGCTCTATCACGTTACCAACAAAAGTTTGATTAACTTTTTTGTCGAATATTTTACAGGGACCGAACATCCTAAAGCGACAATATTTTGGCGACTTGTTATGTTATTTTCATCAATATAATTATCTAACATTCAGTCATGAACTCCTCGAAATTGGCAGATACTGGAGACCGCCATCACTGATACTGCTATTGTTAGAAGATAATCGAGCTTTTCTTTAAGCGCTTCTCTTGACTATTTAGTTTTTCTTTAAGCATGGCATCTGTAGATGTTAAGATTTCAGCTCCGAGACATATTTTAGTTTCTTTCGTGGTAATGGCTTTGATGTTTGTTTGGATGCGGACAATAAAAGATCTTCGAATGACACACTGATGTTACTAGGTTAACAACTGCTTGACGAGCCTAGTAATGAGTTTTCAGCTATTTCTCTTTGCTCTTGAGCCTTCTTTGAAATATTGTTAGTTTGCTTCCACTTTTGCATAAGATCGGAGGGACAACTTTCTCCCGGAATAATATTTCGATTAAAAGGGAACATTCATCCCTTTCTAAATCCATTCGAGATGACATCAGGAGAAATACTTTTCCATTTTCGCATAAGAATTATGAAAACACCTTTTTGGATATTTTTTGTCTTATATGATTGCGTTGCCAGGTGACAAGTTTTTCTTCCCACTTGCATTTAAAAGATTTATATACCCCGTCAGATCCATGAGTTGGAGGAAGTGACTGTTGTGTGGAGGAAACTTTGTTCCCTGGCAGGCAGTAGCCTCTAAAGTTTTAATGGTGATGTGGATTGAGTGACCATCATATATAATAAGTACAGGTCGCTCTGAACCAACGGTAAGAACTACAGTTTTAAGAAAGTAATTTTTAAATATATTCCTTTCCATTCAGCCTTTCTTGCTAGCTGCATACACAGTTCCTTTAAATTCGTGTTCCGGAGGGACAAGCTATTGGTCCCATATGCTTTTTCCTTTGTATATAATTATTGATGGGGCTTTGTTCCCTGCTGCATTGTACATTAATCAACTTGTGGTGTTTTCTTTGCCTGGAGCTGATTGTTCGAGACGAAGCTTTATTAACGGGACCTACAACCTTCACTTGGCTTGAGTAAATATTTAGGCTGCTTTCATCTAGACTCCAAATTCTTGCCGGTTTGTTATGCAGTTCAAGTACATCCAGGGTTAGTTTTAATGAAGCTAAATATTTGTAGATTATGAACACATCCAATGACTTTCTCCTGGCATATTCCACATTTTAAGGAGTTGTAAGACTTAGATTGTGCCGCAGAACCAGTCTCCGCCTGGAATGGCATTTTTTTAAATAATTTTTGATATTGCTAACTTTGATGAACCGGGCAACCCGTTCAATGACTTCTTTTTGAGAGAATCCATAACCCCATTTTTCTGGTATTTTTAAACAGTTTGCTAGCCTTGTCTCATCTTCGATTGGAATTGTAATTCGTCCGCCTTTTTCTTCTGTTTTTGCTCCACGTGTACTTTTGACTCGGGAAATGCAATGTAACGTAAGGAATTCCATACATCTTAGAGGCTCTGTAAATTGTTGTTCTTTTGGCTTCATTATTACCCACTTCTAGATCTGCATACGTGTATTTTTTATCAGGTCTTTGTCTTTTACTTGCGCATCATAGCACTACAATTGGATACTGCCACAATAGGATACCGCCAGTATTGAAACAATAAAAGAACAAATATGAAGAACACAAATTCCCCGGCATATAACACACTTTTGCGCTCTGATGGTAAATTGCTGTGGCAAATGTGATATAGTCTCAAGAGCCAGGAAAACTAAAAATCTGTTAAAATAAAGTACAGTTTATATTGTAAAGTACAGTTAATGACCCCAAACCTAGCAAAACACGTTATTTGAGATAAAAATTTTTGCAAATAAAAACAAAAAAAGCAAGTTTTGTGGTGGATACCAATGATACCGTCAATGTATAGTATTTGCGTCTTTTGGTAGATGTCACAAATAATCTTGTTTTGTTCTTATTTAATATAAATTTCTGTTTATACTAATATATAGGTTGAGTGAACCATAACGCTCTTGGATTATCTCATTGATTTATCACGATACTCTTGTATATTAGTTTAGATCTGCAAACATGTGAAGTTTTTTTTTTGAGCGACTCTCAAATTATGCTGGATCCAGCGCGCATACAATGTTTTCACGACATGCAATATTGAGTGTATGCTAGTTACGAATTCATATTGCTTTATCAGCTTGCGCACGGCACCTATGTTTATTAGCACGATATCCGTTTTGGAAGGCCTTATTTATACGAATCCCCGACATACTACCTTTCTTCTTCTTTCCAGCTGTTTATTTCCACTGCTGTGCATAATAAGACTTCCGATCCAATACCTCTTGTTTCCACGTAATTCCTGCTCTTCTTTTGATAACGTCTTTTGATGTCCATCGTTCAAACGGTTTTGCCATCGGTTTTTCTGTTCGTGGTCATCATTGAGTATTGTTTAGTTCCAACGCTCATCGTTCATTCTGGCTATGTGTCCTGCCCAGTTCCATTTTAATGACGCTATACGTTACATGACATCAACGACTTTTGTTTGTTGTCGGATACATTCACTGGTCATTTGTTTCTAAATGATATTTCTTTCCATTGCTCTTTGGGCTACCATCAATTTATTTGCAGACGCGTTAGTAAGTGTCAAAGTTTCGACTCCATAAGTTAGAACTGGAGGGACACATGAATCGAACACTTTCCTTTTCACTTCAAGCTACTGTTCATTTTACTCTTGAAAATGTGTCTGAGTTTTCCGAATGCTGCCCAACTGAGTTCTATTCTTTTCGTTACTTCAGCAGTCTGGTTTTCCAGACTTAATTTTTGATTGTGACTAATGTACTTGGAATTATCAACAACTTCAATGGCATCATTTTCAATGTTTATGATTCTAGCATTAGCAATGTTAGTTTCTGATAAATTCATCTTAAGACCAATCTTCTGCGATTTTTCATTGAATTGCACCACTGTTTCCAATTGTTCTAGGCTCGTTGGTATGATCAAGATATCATCTGTGACGTGAAGATGGTTCAGAAACCAGCCGTTTATATTTATTCCCATTTCGCTCCAATGTAGTTTTTTTTAAACAATTTCTAGAATTGATGATACTTTCCAGTTAAATAATCGAGATAATCTACAAGTCATAAAAATAATTAGAGAAAAAATGCGCATCCTAATAAAATATCATGCCAAAAGAAAATTTTCAATTCAAACAAATAGTGTTCCAATGATAAACTATTCTCAATACTTATATGATACAAAATCTCAAAGTTCACGATGGAAACTTCAAATTGGGCTCAGCGTATATATCTCATGATAGTTTTATACAATACGTTTTTTGCAATATAACTATTTTATACAATAAACGTACAATAAATACAGTTTTATACTGTCAAGTTTAAATTTGGGGAATGATTTTAGCTACCAACGCGACTGGCAAGAAAGAATTCTTTTAATGGGGGTACCTAGCAATTCGATCCTGCACTACGGGACCTTCACGTACAATAGCTACCAAATACGATTCACTTTAATACGCACTCTAATTGACCTACTACGAAATGACGTTATAATCCCCAGGTACCTACACTCTTTAGAATGAAACAAAAGACTTAGTAATTATTGTTAGCGTTGCCAGCCCTGTATTGAATTTTATCTAGCTCAGTCAACGGAAATTATAATTAAACAGCAAACAGCTCACTTCTACCTATCATCTTTCTTAGTCAAGGCTATTTGAATAAAACAGTTACATAAATTCAACTAACTGTATTAATAATCATTTGGTTAATGTTATATCTGAATAAACAATAATTATTCGTACATTCAAAATAAATAATGCCTTATCAAAATAATAAAATTCACCAATTATTTATAAAATGACTTTACTTACAGGTTTTGTCATTCCTACCACCACAAACCCATTGTATAATAATGCACCGTTACTTTATTAATTCACTTCAATTTATTTTATCTATCTCAAATAAAATTGTTGCATATTCAATTTAATTTATTTTATTCAAGGCATTCAAATTTACAAGATTATTTAATTGTTATCCAACACTGTACTCTACTAAGCCCCATATCTAACTCCCGATACTTAATTAACATGTTAATTTATTCATGATTTAATTTGAAATAAATTATAATTTAATATAATTCATGCCTCAAAGGAATTCACCCTACAACATAAAATTCTGATTACCGATTATTATTTCCAGTAAGAGATGGGTATATTTTGTAGCTTTCTCGGACTAGGTAAGCTCATTCACTACGTTTACTGCATGGGTCAGTGTATTACAGAATTCTTCAAAGCAGAATCGTAATTTGTTTACTTTTAAACTACTATACTGCTTTATATTTATTCTATTTTATTTGTAACGCGAAAATGCTCGTGCATGAGATTATTCAGGGTTCGGCAAGAAATCGCTGTCCCCAATTATAATAAAGTACTTAAACACTATAATGATGTACGCAATAACATGTTTTCAATCATTTTTGTTTATTGTCTCTAATATTTATAACGTCAAATGAGAACTATAACGCGATTTTAGTCGACTGACATTCGATAGTGAAGTTAATTATAATGCAAAAATTGTTAGGTTGTCCCATAGCAAAATAGCAAGAACAAGTAAACAGTACGAACTAAAAGTAATTCAATGTGGCTTTTCTTTTTTTTTTCTCCATGACGTTGGTGAAATTAGATTATTGAATGCCAAAGTTTTAACGTACTTAACGTACCTAGAATATGACGGAGACGGTGAAATAAATTGTTGAAAGTATGATGAAATTTTATGCCGTAGCAAATGAATTTGTGGTGAGGACGGATTTATTCGCTGTCTCCAAAGTAGTATCGGAACAGACCTCAATAATACTCTTCTCACGTTACTCTGGTGTTGGATCTCTGCCATCTCTGTTCTCCCGTTGCGTGCATGGTTATTTGGCCTCTTCTTCTGACGTGGACTTCTCCATTGAGGAAGATTTATCAAGGACAGTTGCAAAAGATTGATATGAATTTATAGTGTGTGACGTACGAAATATTCAGCAGAAAATTATGAATGAGATTATCTAAGTATGTTTGATTCGATGATTGTAGAATTTCTGTTATTGATTGTAGTTGAATTTAATTTGATTTTTTAATAAAAGCAATAAAGTGATTTGTTGGTGGCGTTTACTTAGAACAAATCAGATTCCGGACCGCGATTTCGCGCTCTATTGAAATAAGAGTTTGCTCTTTTGATGGTGACTTAAGCTAGCAGTGGCGTGCGATTTCTCACTCGTCGATTTCTCACTGGAGTAGCTCTTTTTATGCGAATTCTCTGGAAAAATCTGCTTTCGGCGGGTCGGCTGAGTCGTGATACTTTACAGGGTTGGCCGTAAAAAAAGCCGAGGGTTGAAAGAAACTTCTGTTAGAAAATTTTAGGTAGCTTCGCATTTCGTCCAATAGAAAATCTCTTTTTCTTTCGGATTAAAGTTGCATTATTTTGTTGACGAATATATGAGAAAATATAGGCGGTCGGAAATTCCCAAACGATAGTGAGGTAGCTTATTGCAGACAACTCTTAGAAGCATTGCATTAAAACGCCTTCTGCTGAACTACGTTACACCAACATCCAATCAAATTTGTTTAAGGCACCAGAAGAGTGCAAAATATAACTGTTTATAAAAAGAATAAGAAGTGGAAAAGTTTGTTACGCTTTTTTGTCAACAAAAAACTAACTACAAATTGCCGTTTAACATAATAGGAAGAAAGTCGTTACAAATATTAATTATCATGTGAAAATATGCATATATTTACTGATTGCTTTTCGGCGAGATAACTTATGGCTTGTTCACTCTTTTAGAATAAGGAAATGCATGTCCACGGTTGCTGACAATTAAACTTTTCTCACGTCTTGTTTATAGGAACTCTTTATTATATGGACTTATATGTATTTGGCATATTATATTTGTTCGAAACTTTAAATTAGATTTGGTTAGACAATT
>WYDF02035301.1:0-12657 GCA_009867245.2 Adranes taylori | reverse complement strand
GCGCGCACTCGTTAAATGCTTATGAACAACAGTTTTGTAAAACCATACTGCATTGGTACACTTTGGCACAAAGTCGATGTTTAGATGCTTATTCGCAATTGGATGTAGGTGACTTCGGCTCACGATGACTTTCCAAATATATAGGGGCAGTCATAAATAGGTAACCCAATTAACTTAAATTCATCATTTTGGTAAGTTTTGGAAACAAGCTTCTGAATAGTATACAGTATAGTATTTATTCAAATAAAACAAATGAAACGATTAAGAAGAATGAAAGTATAACAAAACCAAATTAAGGACAAGCGAGAAACTTTTCAGACTATTTGGATTTAATATTTATTGATAATTTATTACAAAAGCTTTTTATGAGATAAGCTACCGATTCTAATCATAAATTCTAGCGTAATTATGAATAATCGCCGAAATGTAGTAGCTGAACTAATAAATTCATCCACCTCTCCGAAATACTCGAACAAATATAGGATAAGGGAAATTCTAAGCCTTACGCGAGAGAATTATAGTTATGGTTATAGCGTTGTATCTTTGTGCGGTCGGCGTTTCATAGATTGCTTTATTATGGGTCGATCGACGACCGGTGGCGGCAGTGCGACCGTGTGACCGTCACCAAAACGGACACAGATCGACGATTACCCTAAAGATGATGATGTCCGTTACTACTATGTTGACCCTTACTTACGGATAAGAAACTTACATGGGTGCGGACAGAAGTTTGATTTATACAGAGTATCTATACAGATGAGTCTCAAAATTAATATCAATAAGTTACTATTAGTGTAATTAAAATAAACTAGAATCGATTGTCGAATTTGAACTGGCAGTGAAATATACTTCACCTCATAATTTTACAATTAAAACTTTGTATGATTTTTGGCTGTAGATAAGTTGGAAATTCACTCAATCTCAAGTGAGAATATAAAACTTCCCATAGAAAATACGTAGAAAATTAAATCTCAAATCTAACTCCGATTTTTAATTAAATTTAACATTGATTCTAATTAACTTTCAACAATAGGAGAGCAAACTTGTAAGTTTTTGGATGGTTTATCATTAGATATTGAATATTAAAAAATTTTATTTATTTTTTCGAATTGTAGACACCAGAAGCTACCACAGTATCACGTGCTCATTCTTCCCGAGTTCTAGACCACATCTCGAGCATTCGAATCGTATTTGGGGTTCGGACTACTTACTTTCTGCTCTTGGTTTTCTTGAAGTGCTCACTACTTCCAGATATTTACAATCATCATCGTAATTTGGACGTTGTTAGCAGGCGCCCTTGAAAGATGTATTGTGGTCATTAACACGACTTTCTTTAAATTTTTAAACACAAGATGCGTTGCCGGCCCTTTCATCCCATTGATTTACTTTGAAGGATTAGCTGTATAGACTATAGCGTGAACTATTCCTCATTATGTGGCCCAACTACTGTAATTTCCCATTTTTGATGCTGGTAAGAAGCTCATCTGATTTTCGCATTTTTCGTAGACATTTAAAAAAATTCTATTTTAAGATCGAGTATTCCTCTTAAGATTCAGTATTCCACACCATACAGCAAGACGGGGAACACATAATATTGCACTATCCTCATTTTGGTTCTGAGCTGCTTACCACGATTTTTCAATACTCTGCATGCGGATAAAGGTACTTCTAGTTTCTCTATCCTGCTTTTAGTTTCTATTGAATGGTTCTACGAATCACTCGTCGTTGTATCCACAGCTCATCGTAAGTTTTACACCCATTTTACATCCGGGAATCTGATTCCCGTTGGTCTTTTCCCATCAAGCATTCCAGATCTTTTCCCGTGTGGAGCACTAATTGTAACCGATACTTCCTCATTTGTTATGCGCTCCATCCACCTTATTTTTAAAAACCTTCGCAAAATCCACATCTCGAATGCTTCAATGCGTTTACAAGTAAGGGTCAACGTCTCTACTCCTTATAGCTGAGTAGACGAAGTATTTAATCATTCTCAGGCGTACATCCGGTTCAGATTGTTGCTACTAAACACATTCCTCATCTTTATACACATGGCCCTAACATTTTCTATTCGTTGTCTGTTTTTGTGGGAATGAACCTAACTTTCAGGTAACATGCATCCTAATCATGATATCTACTCTACTTCTGTCAAGGCTATTCAATAAATTCTCAGATCTAGTGCCCTGTTGGTAGATTTACTTACTGTCATGTACCTCCATTTCAATTCAAGTCCAGTGTTTGTCCAAGTTCTGCCACAGTACCTATTAGTAGTTGTAGTCCTTGATGATTGTCTGCCAATATGATCATGTCATTTGCCTATCTGATGTTATATGGATATATCTAGGGCTGTTCGTTGCCTAGGGCTTCAAGAAATAGTTCTTCAGAGGCCCCAGAAATAGGGATTCAAGAAATAGTTGAAGAATATAGGTAATAGTTCACATCCCTGGCGAACTCTACGTTGGATTGGAATATTCTCTGTTAGGTTATTGTCAACTCTTACTATGTAGATAATTCAGGAAGGCTATATTCTTTGAAATATTTTGTAGTTTAAGCAACTTGTGTCGGTAGGAACTGGTTTTAAGGAAGGCAAATGTTAGTTAACATTTAGAGTTTCATTTAAACATTTAGAGTTTCTATTCTTGAAATAAGGTACAATTTAAAACATTTTACTTAAGATAGAATTTCACCATAGGAAGCGAAGAGCAGCGTTATTTCTTCCTCCGGATAAAAACAAAGCCGATGACGTAGATTATAGAAATTATGTGTGGCAAATTATAAATTATAAATTGCACAGTGCGCTGTTAACAGTGAGAATAGATCTGAAATCAATCAATAATAGGTGAAAGGGTAATGTGCGATACCGTATTAGTATGAAAAAAAGAAGATTGTCTGATTTGATTGACATTATTCATGGCCGAAAGTAATTAATAAAGTAGAAAATAGGTAAATACGTGAGAGATTAATGCAATTTACCATTAGAAGGGGAGAAGTACTAAGAGTTGTTTTGTTGACCGCTACCATTGTAGAAAATTTTTGGTAGCAAAAAAAAATTAATAAAAACTACACACGTCTCACACAGAGCATATTTGGTTAGTAAAAGACTGACCCATTGCTGGTCGGAGTTCTGAAAATTTAAACATGAATTAAATTAAATTATAATTTATTCGAAGATTAAATCATGAATAAATTAAAATGCTAAATAAGTTAGACAAGGGGAATAGTAGTGTTCAGTATTAGGTAATAATTAAATAAATTTTTTAGGTTTGAATTCGTTGAATAAATTAAATGACATTGGGTAGCTAACAAGTTAATTTATTGAGATAAATTAAAATGAACTAAATGAATGAATTAATGAAAGAGTCCGGTGCTTAGTTATAAATATAAGTTTGTGATGGTACGAACTTCGGAAACCGCGAGGAGAATAATTTTATAAATAACTTGGGAAGCAATTTAATGAATCAAGATCTCCAGTTTGATTAATTTATTTGGATGTAGTAATCGAACATAAGTGACATTTTGTTTCCTTATTTTGGTGTGGCGTTAATTATTTTAATGCACGAATTATA
Source organism: Adranes taylori (assembly GCA_009867245.2). Taxonomy (NCBI): domain Eukaryota; kingdom Metazoa; phylum Arthropoda; class Insecta; order Coleoptera; family Staphylinidae; genus Adranes; species Adranes taylori. The sequence goes on along the minus strand of WYDF02035301.1, from coordinate 9,094 downwards.
ATTTTGTTTGCATGTAAGCATTTCTTAAATTATTTACTATTTATTTTGCTTAAGTTTAGACAACTCTTTTATTCAAACAGCCTTGTCTATAAGAGACAACTTGTGGTTGTGAGTCTACACTTTTAATTTAAAATGTAATGGGAATCTAGGAATTCTAACTTCATAACATTATAACTTCATTCTTCAATAAAATTAGAAGTGAATTGCATTTTATAATTCTTGTGCGAAAAGATCCCAATAACAGGGAGTCGCTATTATTCTTGTGACACTATTATTCTTGTATACTTTGAATAATGCCTCTTCTATTCTTTGCTTATAGTAGGATCGACTTCTGTTACATCTAACTCGCAGTTTGCTACTCTATCATCTCCAATGGAGTATTCGGTACAGCTGTTCCAAACACGTTGTCAAAGCCGCACTAAAGAAAGTGGGATTCTTTAAATTATCAGTGTTGGATTTCAATGGTTAGGTGAAGTGATACTCAAAGAAATTACGCGGAGTTTCAGTTGAACTACGCGGAGTTTTAAATTGGTTTTTAAATTTAATTCTGATTTGTATTACATTCCTGGAACATGTGTTATTGTGCATGAAAATTGAATGAACGGTTTGAATAGATGCACCATGAAATAATGTTATTGGAGCAAATGTGTTATTGTCGATAGGATACCTCAATCATGATTGATTGCTGCAGAATGTTGCACAAAGATAATGTAAAACATAAGAATCTAAGCTCAAAACGAAGTAAGGAAAGAAGATCGACTTCTTCTTCTTAAGGTGCAGTGTTCTTATTGGTAACAATTTGGGCTAATCGTTCCCTGTCTTATGCTACTCTTAGTAGTGACTGTGAATGTGGACCTGTCGAATGTCTCGCATTTCTGAGCCAGGAACAGTTTCGTTTGTCGACACTGTTGTACTCTCAACTTTCTCTTCAATTACAAGTCTTAGGAACTCGCATCTTCTGCCTCTGCATATATGTACTAAGTTATTTGGCTTTCGTCTTTTGTCAATATCTACGTTCCTGTCTCTGTCCATGTTTATTTTTCCCAGAACCATTTCATTGGAAATGTATTTTGAGCATTCTGCATATTACCCACTTGTCAAATGCTTCTAGCTTCCGCATCGAGTTGGGTCTCAACGTTCAGGATTCAGTTACATATAACTGGAGTAGTAGGTTATTACAAATCTGTATTTTACAAATTTAATGGTAATGTCGAGTTTATTAGTAAGCTTTCATTCTAATGAATGCTCTTCTTGTGCTCTCTATAGGGCAGCGTATTTCTGTTTACGCATTCAAATCCCTTGTTATCCAGCTTCGTAGATATTTGAATTGGTCAACTTGTTCTATTTGTTTGTTGTGTATTGTTATATGTTGTTTGTTTCTGTATTTTTAGGAGATAACCATTGTTTTTGTTTTATCCCAGTTTATCTTACGACGAAATGCATCTTGTTGTTCCATTAATAAGTCTTGAAGCTCGTTTAGCTATTAACTAATATAACTGTGTCAACGGCTTCTCGTATATTATTATCATCTTGAATATTTTCTAGTGGTATCTATCATACCTTTTCTGAGTACACGTTAAAAAGTGCAAGAGAAAATATGCAATCAAGTCTTACACCTCTTCTGATGGGAATACAGGTGGTCAATTTCTTGTTCGTTAACTATATTGTTCAGCTCTGAAGCCTTACTCAATCAAAAGCTTTGTCATAGTCTATGAAACCTTGGTGAACATCCTGTAATGGGTCTCTATATTTTTGAAGCAGTACATAAAGCCCAAAATGTACTTCTCTGGTTTCAATCCAATCTCACTTGATATAAGCTCACATGTTGAATATAATCTTTGGTGTATCATTCTTAAAGCTATTTTCTATATATGACTCATAAATCTTATCAGCCTTATCAGTGCTACTGTGAGCACTTGTTTGTTCCGTGTTTCTTAGGTACCGGAATAAATATAGATTGGATGCAGTCGCGTTATATACTTCTTGTAGAATATATCTTATTTAGAAATTATGTTGAGGATTTTATCAACGAATAGTTAAGCTCCTCAGGTTAGATGTTAGCCTCACCTCGAGTACTACGTGCCTTAGATATATTGGTTGGATTTCTTAACCTCTCTGGCTTGGTTCTAGTTACAGTCTGCTACCATCAAGAAGATCTTTGAAAGAGTTTGCCCGTATTGTTTCTATTTCTTTTGCGGGGTGTGCGTTATACCTCGCAACACGGGATCCACCCTTGGTTTGCTTAATTGGGTACAGAGAAGATGACACTGACTGCCCTTAGGCTGGATTAATAATACGTCTAACTTTTAAGGATTCAAAATACGTATAAAGTTTGAATATAAAAGGTAACGCTATAGAATGTACTTCGTTGAGCCAATTTGTTCAATAATTCTTCTACTTTTTATACCATTTAGGCTGCTGGCAAATTTTTCAAGCATTTTTTGAGGATATAACAATGTTTAACCCGTAGGTACTATTTATGGGTCTTGAGGACCATTCTTATTTTTAAATATTCTGTATTTTTTAATTTTCGCAACAATGGATACTCCCTGTCTCAGCACTCTTCCGCAATTCCATGTGCCTGATTCCGCAGGCATTGTTTCACATTTCAGTGTTGTTTTGTTTCGAAGACATACAAAGTTTGTGTTTAACTGGGTCCGAAGGACCCATTAGTAGTAAATACGCGACATATTAAATTTGCTAATTGGTTTCAGAGTAGGGTATTTGAAACCAATTAAATAACCTACCAACAACAAAAACCAACAAGAAAAGGGTAGTTTGTTCTTTTTTTGCATGGTAATTATTTATTTATTATCAGTAGGTACTAGTATCCATAAGGTATCACCTAATACATATAATATATGGTTTTTATCGGAATGGGACGTTTTGACGCTGCCGATTTTACGCCAGCCAAATGTGAGTGTTTGTGAGTGAGCGTTTTAATAAATAAATAATATTCTTATTCGCCAAAACTATTAAATGGCCAATTTTCGTTGTTTAACTAAACAAATTTTATATTTCAATCTAATTCTACTACAGATTAAATTAAAAAAGACGTGAACAGGAGTGTTCTACACTATCTGCATTGTTTGGTCAACGGCGAATGTGTTGTGGAAAATGCACTGACAGCCCACAGCACCTATCATTAATAATAGTGAGGTTAAGTAGATTGGTTTAAATTTAAATTTTGATACCAGTGGATAGCAATTTTAAATTTTGATTTTAATAAATCAATTGATTTTTGTTTGACTCTTCTACTGAAAGTTGTTGATAAGGAAGTTCTGAGCAAAAACGGAAAACGTTTTGGGTTTTAGTTTGGAGATGCGACCAAACTGTAGGTGGAAAGAATCGGTGTAAGGCTCGAATTCATACTGAAGGTGATGCCGTGGTGAAAATAATCAACGAACGTTGTCATGGAACTTTAGCTGCACATGTGGCACCGGCCTGAATCAAAACTGTTAATAAGAGGAAAGCCATGGTGAGGAGAGTGAGGAAGGAAATTAATCAAGCATCATCTTGTCCATATTAGTGCTGAAGAATTAATTATTCCGGACAAATTTAAGACTTACGTATCTTACAAAAAGGTAGAAGAAGAATTCATTTTAAGTGACAGTGGACCTTCAGCGAATCAAATTTCAATTTTTGGTCGACACCAAAATTTAAGAATTGCCAGAAACTCAAAACATTGGTTTATTGACGGAACTTTTAAACTACGCAATTTTGTAACAAGCTCATGTTGTGACAGCTAAACAGTTTGAGGAAAATCATCCAATCGTATACGTCTTTTGCCGAATAAGCAAGGAGCTACGTATACCAGAATGATTAACATGCTCCGACAACTTCAACCAGATTTCCAACCAGATGCGATTTCGAACTGGGTCCCATAAATGCTTTTAAACATCTTATCCAAATGCACATCTGCTGGGCTGCTTTTCCACCTTGTGAAAAATTTGAAAAAGCACTTGGCTTAGTTGTGCTTACTAACAAATTATAACAACGATCCAGACAGGCTTTAGTCTCAAGCCCGGATGATAACGTCTTTGGCACTTATCCCTATAGAAGATTTGGACTATGCAGTTGATCAGCTGTCTAATGAATTATGCCAAGAGTTGTAATGAGTATTGGAATGGTTTGAGGACAACTACTTGGGTCGCCCCAACGCTGAGGAAATGGAAGAGGACAGCCTTTATTCGAGTCTTTGCTCTGGTCCCTCTATTAGCGTGGTTTAGATCGTACCAATAGAATAAATAACCACGCAGAAGCGGCTCATAGACGATTGCAAAATGAGATGTCCATGGATCATTCAACAATTTCGAGATTTATAGATGTTCTGAAATGAATTCAAGCAGGTAAAGACTTATATTATGAACAGTTGCTTCGAAGGAATCGACCACCATTAAAATTGAAGAAGTACTGTGATTGTAATGAACGAATTGATAAAATTCTTAAGGAATTTAGAAACCATAATGTTGTTGATTATTTAGGAGAAATATCTAATAATTATTTCATGCTTTCCTAATTATTTCATTCTTTCCAAAATACCCAGTCATCTAAATAGCCTCGCTCCAATCTGTCCTGGCGTCAAAATGGCCGCGGCAAATCGGCTACGTTAAACCAGCCGCATCAAAACTTCCCAAATCAGGTTTTTATGTATTCTCTTTCAGTAAATGCAAAACAATGACGTCCAGTTCCAGGGAATTAACAGTAAATGAGATCAAACATATTTTGGAGTCTGAAGCCTGTTGGGACGATTTGGAAGACTCAAATAAAAATGACTCTAGCAAGAGAAGAATATCCGTGTGTGAGCCAGATAGAGAAGCTGTGTTAGAGGAATAGCACGATTGGCTGACGAGAATGAACCGGACAATGAAACACTGAGTGACTACAATTCCAACAGTACAAGAAAATTCAGAGTCGGAGGAACAAGAGTAGCCCATCAAGGACAGTCGGTATGGAAAAGATACTAATAAATGATCGAAAATAACAGATTTTAGAGGTAGGACGTCTGCTGATAATTTGGTTACCATCATGCCTGGCCTTGCTCGCAATAATCCCCCAAGTGATCCTGTATATACTTCGAGTTTATTGATTACCAATAAGATGATACAAATGATAACTGATTTTACCAATTTGTAGATAATCTCCACCAGACAAAATATAAAAAGGCCACAACGTTTCCTCAGTCACGACATAAATTTTGGCCTTCTTTTACGGGTCATAAATTTTGGCCATCTTCAAATCTGGTCATAAAGACACGCGTTCTATCTGGGCAACAGATGGGAGAGGAAGACCTATTTTTCGTGCCACTATGAGTTTGGCAAGATTCTCGTTTTTATTGAACTGTCTCAGATGTGACAATGTCGAAAAAAAATAAAAACTAATAAATTGGCCGCTGTGGTGGAAGTATTTGAAGAATTTGTAGCTAGATCGAAGTCAGGTTATTCACCGGGAATTTACCCAACTGTAGACGAAATGCTTGTACCATTTCGGGGGTGTGGATTTCGAATGTATATTCCGAAAAAACCTGACAAATATGGTATCAAAGTGCAGGTTTTGGCTGACGCTAAAACGCATTATTTAGTAAATGCAGAGATTTAGACCAGATCCGAAATAAAAGTTTTTGGTACACCTAAGCCAACATTATCGAATCCGTCAAGAGTGCTTCTTAGGCTTGTGGAATGTGCTAAAGGCTCCAACAGAAACATCTCAGGGGACAACTCGTACAGTTCAGTGGAACTCGTCGATGAACTCAAGAAAAACAGTTTGACTTACGTGAGAAAAAATAAAAAATTCCAAACCGAAACAGTGAAATTCATTCATCAGCGGTTGGATTTACTTCTTCTGCCACCATAGTAAGTTATGTGCTAAAAGAACTAGAAGCGTAATATTAATTTCTAGCATGCATCGTGACAATTCTGTCAACGAAACAACGAAAAGGCCGGAAATGATTCCTTTTTATAATGGAATAAAATCCGGAGTTGAGGCTTTATTTGTAAAATGTGCTTTATATCCTGTCTCCAGAAGAACGAACCGTTGGTCAATGGCTACTTTTTGCTGTATTGAATCCTGCAGGTATAAATTCTCGAGTATTGTACAAATTTGCATCAAACGGCCAAGAAATGAAACGATAATTTTTTCTCAAAACTCTGGGGAAGCAATTAATAGATCAACATTTGCGACTCAGAATGGCAAACTAAATTGTGCCCATAAAATTACAAACCCTCATTGCTGAACTGTTGGGAGTCGCGAAACCTATTTCTGACTAACCAGAAGCACCTCCTGAAAAAAGCAAGAGAAAAAGGTGTGCCATATGCCCCACCAACAAGGATCGGAAAACTGCTATCCAGTGTGACATATGTAAAATAAGGATTTGCAATCAATGTTGCAAAAAATTATGCCCTAAATGTTTTGAAAAATAATTTTAAGCTTTTCTTCGATTTATGTACTGTAACTTATCCAAATAATTATAAATTTTTGAATAAAAGTTTTTTTAATGATTTTATTGTAATTTTATTATTGTGAGTCCTGAGGACCCTTCAATAGTACATATGTAATACAAATGTGTCGATAGTAGCTGAAGGTTAGAACAGATTTGTGACTGAAATTTAAAACTGATCAGTATTTTATTTTCAATATATTATATAAATGAAGATTGATACGTTTTCGTTAATTTCTTCGTGACTAAAAACGGAAACTTATTTTTTAGAAATTATATATTTCTTGTGAAAATGAACATACTGTATAATCGTTTATTTGATTTAAGTAATGCACAGTTCCTTCTTTTATGGCTATTACAGTTCGAAACGAAGCGATATTGCTTATAAGGTCGAGACCATATCATCTTCCGACCAAATCATCCTATTCTCTCTTTGTTTCTTTCCGCTGGTCATAAAATCGCACTAATAAATAAAATATTGCGGGTTCTATTATTTATTGCACACTAGGCACGCACCGGGTCACACAATCAGGAAAACTTGTGCGGCTTAATAGCAACACTATACAACATTTCGTCGAACATTTGATCAAGATGAGAATTCTATTTATTGCTTTCAGCGAACATTTTATGCGGTAGTTGGAATGATATCTGCTAACTAAATTTAGATAAAGGTTGACCAAATGTAAAGAGAAATTCAAGTTTAGATCGTTTCAAGGTTAGACCGCTGTATAAAAAGAGAGATGAAACTATATTGTAAGGTGCTAAAAACTTAAGAGTATTTATTACCATTAGTCATACGGTAGATCTTTTATTTCTAGGAAATGTAATTCAGCATTATTATTTATTAGTTACTTTATTAACTCAAATAAATTCCATAAAATTTAACCACATATAAATCCAATGAATGTTGTTAGATCTTTCGATTTATTCAACACTCGTTAGCTCTATTCTACAATAAATTAACTTAAAATATGAATTAAATGTATTTACAAGTATGATTACAAGTACTCAATTGAATTATAACACGAAAACATTCGTGGCCGTGATCGCCACACCATGTTCCATATACTGGAAGTCCTACGTATTGTTATGTTCGGCATAAAACAAAAGTTGTGCCTTTTGATTGATTTGATACGACGTAAACCACTTTAAGACAAGATCACGTATTGCATAACGGCTTAGTTTAGCTAATAAAAGGTCATGATTCTCAGAGTCGAAGGCCTTCGAAGTGCGATTTTTGATTATCAAGCGCACCAAGCACAATTTATGTGAATTGAATCGAATGGAATCGAATCACAATTTATGCACAATTTATGTGAACTCAGCAATGGCTGTGTTTACAGACAAGCTGCTACGACTATTAGCGAATAACTTTGTTCAAAATTTGTTCACTAAATATTCAAAAAGGTTGGCAACAACTGAAAGTAAACCAATGAGCCTATAATTTTCAACGCAATCAACATTCCCTTTTTCAAATAAAGGAAGGATAATAGCCTTCTTTAGTACATCTGGAAAAATGCCAGTTTGAAAGGATATGTTATGTAAAAATAATAATGGTTCAATTAAGCTATGATCTGATTTGATCTAATTCGATCCGATTTGATCCGATTTTATCATCCGATTCGAACCATTGGAGGTTGGAAGAAGAAGTGAAGAATAAAGGAATTTTATGACATTCTGAGAATGAATTTATTAAAGGTGGTGGAACTGTGGAAAGTTTAGTGACAAAAAGCTACGACATAAGCAGGGAGATAGCTGATAAAAGGAAGTTATACCTCCTATTTATAGACTTGAAAGGACCTTTTGATATGATTGTGAGGTAGAAATTGTGGGTGATAATTGAAAAGATAGGGGTTTCTAGATAGTTGATAAGGTTAATTAAGAGATTGTATGAGGGTACGAAAGTACGAGCCAGAGTGAATAACAGGTTTCTCGGATGGTTTGAGACTAAAAGGGGTGCTCAGCTCTTTATATCATATATTTGGCTGACCTTGAGGGCGTATTAAAAAAATTGGCAAGCTGGGGGTTTAATATTGGAAGCCATAAAGTTTGGTATCTCACTTACGCAATGACATCGTATGTGTGGCAAGTGACAGGGAGGAAATAAAAGAAATGATTGGGAAGTTGAAGGGATCTATGGATATAAGGGTTTAGAAGTGAATGTTGATTAAACGAAAATTACGGTGTGTAAGAAGGGAGGGCGAGAATGCAGAAAAGATGAATACAAGTTTGGCGATATGGGGATAAAGTGCTTGTAGAAGTCAAGATACTTAAGTTTTATTATGTCTCAAACTGTTTCATACAAGGAACGTGTAGAAATGGTGTCCAAGAAGGCAATGAGGATGATGGACAGATTAAGGATGATTTGGGACAGGAAATATGGGGTTTCAGTGAGAATGAAATTCAGGATAATGGACGTATGTGTAAAAAGTATAATGATGTATGGAGCTGAGGTGTGTGCGGTGGAATAAAGAGAGAATGGATACAGTGCTACTTGGGTGCATGAAAAGAATATTAGGTTTAGAAAGTAAGAGCTGAATAGTTATGCAGAAGGCAGGAAATTACAAGTGTTGGTTAAATAGAATGAAAAGAATGGTGAAATTTGAGTAAAAAGTAATGAAGGAGACAGAGAGGAGGTTGGTGAAAGAAGTATACATG
>WYDF02035290.1:0-12657 GCA_009867245.2 Adranes taylori | reverse complement strand
ATAATGATAAAATCAATCATTACATATATATATATAGGATGTCCGAATTTCATAGGGGTAACATAGGTAACTTTTGTATTTCAAGAGGAAGTTCAATGGGTAAATTAGCAAAAAGGTGGACGTTTGAGATTTCATTAAGAATCAATTTACAAATTTTACTTGACATGGCCAACTTGGTTAAAAAAATTTAAAAATCTCCATTTTTTTTATTTGTCGTAACTTTATTGTTACTCAACATATTGAGATACGGTGTGAATTAATGGTGTACTTTAGTTGGAATTTAATAAAACCAAGGTTGGTTTTGCAAATTGTTAATAATCTAACGTAACCTCAAAATTTTAAATGGGTATCCCACAATGTTTTTGGCCATTTTAAGAGATTTGTTTCTGAATGCAATTATGTATCAGACATGATATGAAAACTTCGAAATATTGAAAAACTGAGCTTATTCTTATTACGGATAGATATCATTGGTGCTATAATTACAAAAACATTGTTTTTTGGTTATCAAGTTATTTGTGAAACGACGTTTTGAAACATGAAGCACCCTTATCAACATACGTGCCCGTCAGTAGTATCAGTGTTATTATTTCAACTTATAATGGAAAATTTTGAAAAATATGATTTTCCATAGGGATAACATGAGCAACTTTGGTAACATGGGTATTGATATGAGGTTTGTATAAAACTGCATAGTAATTTAATACTATTATTGGCACTTAAAAACGTATTATAATTTTTGGGTACAAAACTCCACCAATAATCCACCATTGTTTTCAATGCATTTCTGAACATTATTGATTACTTTGAACATTATTGCAATTACTCTCCCATTAACTTGCTGATTTAAAGCAATATGCGAAGGACATCTATCCTGTTGAAACCACCCACATGTGTTTCAAAATTTTCCACTCCAGTGGCACCTCTTCTATCAAATCTTCGATAACTTTTTGTAAAAAGAAAGATATATCTTTGTCCTTTTAAATTACCATTGAAAATAATAGGGCCTAGTAATTTATTATTTATAATGCCACACCAAACATTGAAACCGAATCTGACATGGGTTCGAACTGGAAGAGTCAGCTGTAAGTTAGTTTGGGAGTAGTTATGTTTATTATGTCTATTAAACATTCCACAATTGCTAACATAGTTTCATCTGCCCACAAAATAATATTCTTGAAATTCGGATTTGCATTCACTTGGTCCAAATACCAGTTGCAAAACTTCAACCTTTTTCTACATCTCCAGGTCTGAAATCACCATGCTTTGAGATGGTTTAATTTATAACACTTATAGTCATGTTACTTAAAATCTCTGATACTCTTGATTTTGGCACATCCACATAACACAAGCTAAAACTAATTCTTCCTTTTCTGCATTATTCTTATTGTACATCTTTGGTCTACCTGCAGCAAGACACCCTGAATTCTTTACATTTCAATCTAAGCGCAATATTGTTTTACGATCAGGTAATCGCCTTTCTGGATATTGAGTCGAATGATTGAAGCGAATCGTTAAAAGTAATACAGGGATCTACATAACAATGTCTAGATTATGCGCGATCTACCAATAATACAGAGATCTATATTACCGACATGCATTTCAAGTTTCGCGCATAATCTAGAAAAATTGGAGTCGGGACTTCCCCAAAAGACTGCCAAAAAGACTCCAAAGGGCCAAACGATGCCCCAAAGATACCCCCGAAAAAGCCCTAAGGATACTGGCAAAATGGTTCATGATATTCTAGACGATATAATCAAAATATTTTTCCTTCTGCTACCCTCCCCTTTCTCCCTAAACTCCACTTATTTCTACTTATCCTCATTATCCCAACTTATCCCTATTATCCCAACTGTCATCTCATTATCCAGATTTTTCCCAACTTATCCCTATTATCTCTAGGCAGCCCTATTACCCCAACTCATCCTTGTTTACCTTACTCACCCCTATTATCAAACCTCACCCCTACTTATTCCCTTAATTTCCTTTCCTATCTTCCCTACATACCTTCCAATTATCTTCTACTACTTCCCAAGATATCCTCGGCCTAGGTGACGCTACTACTGTGCGTACATTCGGCCGCGTGTCTTGAATCATCGAAGTCTGTCTGCGTCTGTCTGGCACAGAAGGCGCCTTATCTACTAACCCTAATATTTTCCGCTACGTGGCATTATATTTATATATACATATAAATATATAGTAGAAGATAAGGGGAAGGTAGGTAGGGGAAAAGTAGGGAAAATAGGAGAGGAAAGTAGGGTAAGAAAATAAGTGGGGGTGAGTTTTGATAATGGGGGTGAGTACGGCAAACAGGGATGAGTTGGGGTAATAGGGCTGACTAGAGATAATAGGGATTAATAGGGAAAAACTGAAATAATGGGATAACAGGGTTAAGTTGGGATAATAGGGATAAGTCTGGATACTGAGGATAAGTAAAGATAAGTGGGGTTAAGGGAGAAAGAGGAAGGTGGGAGAAGGGGAAATATATTGATTATAACATCTAGAATATCATGAACCTTTTGCCAGTGTCCTTAGGCCTCTTTCGTGGGCACCTTTGGGGATCGTTTGTGGTCTTCGGAGACTTTTTGGGGCTTTTTGGGGAAGTCCCAACTCGAATTTATCTAGATTTGGCACGAAACTTGAAATGCATGTTGGTTATGTATATATCTATATATTGATTGTCTACTTTTAATGATTCTCTTCAATCATTCGACCCTAGGTGGCTCCTCACCGACCCACTGTCTGCGACATACTTCCAATGTATTCAATGTACTACTTTCTAGTGTCCCTTCTCACCCTCCCTTTTGTGTCTCCTCATTTCTCGTATATCACCGCGTTGTTTTATTATTTTCCATTTTTGATTACTATTTATAACATTGATGTTATGTTTGTTGATGCCGATCGGTAATGTAGTTTCCTTTTGTTGGCTGCCGAGAGTCTTATTTTTTATATTCTTATGATGTTGTATGACTAGTTGTTCAGAACATATAATTATTTCAATTACAAGGTTAAATCAAAGCAATATATTTTTATAAGAGGTTGGTAGGATTTGAACCGTGATCCCTCGAGGCCAAATATTTATATACATATTAATAGAAATATTTAACGTGTTAGTTACTAGCAATTAATACTTCTTAAGTTTTAAATCAATGATCAAATAAATGGCCAACTTTTGTAAATACGAAATGATGTGCAAAAATTATTAAATGTTTAAAAATTTACTATCAATGCCATTCGAGGTGATGCAAGAAAGCTTATTTTAATTTTATCCTAAAGACAACTACACAAAAATTGCTTGAGATATATTGAGACTCTTGCAAACAGACAAAGAAAAATGAATTCTTGATATATTGGCTCAGGCTGATAGCTTGCGTACCTTTTCATCGGAGGTGTCACATACTCGACATTTCGTTTACTACAATAGTACTTTTCTCATTTTTCCATTGCAGAATTCCAAGTTAGCACCATTGATATGAGGTATGCGCCTTACAAATTTCATCAATTTATTTAATATTATTTCAATTTATTTATTGTTTATCGATGATGCTATAACTTTTTTAGTATGGTAGTTTTAATGCTCAAAAAAATAGAAGTAACATCTTTGATAGAGTAACTTTGATTGATTTTCTAGCTAGGGCAAGGTACGTCACGTTTCGTAAATAACTTATATTGTTTTATGGTCTACAATGTAACATTACTCGCTATATTATAGCATTACAGTGTAAGACTGCAATTAATATAACATATGTTAAGTACTCGACATGCATTTGTACCAAAAGTTCTCTACCAGGATTTATATATAAAATTTAATTAACTAGCAAAGAACACAGTTTCATATCTTAATTAAGGTAGTACTGTATTATCTCTTATTAGTTGTACAATTTTGTATGTATTTTATAGTTGAATTTTGAGAGGCGTTGTTTTTCAATTTTTTCCACCGTGATAAGCTACCAGAATTGTAATTTGTTATAATTAAATAGATGGCCTAAATGAAAGGCTTTTCTTCTTTTTATTATATGCAACAATCTCCTTGTTACTCCTCAAGACTTGTTACTTCTCAAGACTCGGTTTGATATACTGTTACTAAGCTCTCAAAATTGTTACTAGTTTTCAGAGCACCGATATATAAAAACTGCCAGTTTATAACATTAACTTTAAACTCGCTATATGATCAAGTAACAAGAATATATGTAGAATTTCACAAATATATATCGAATTCCAACTTAAATAGCCACATAGAATTCCAAATAGGGTTTTTATATTTGTAAAAGCTGGTCTGACCTGTACAGATTTGCTTCGTACCTGGGTCCAGATCTTTAGATCTTCAAAGATATCTGATGTGAAATATTGAGAAAAAGAGATAAGTGATAAGTGAGATAAAGAGAGATATTAATAATGTTAGTCAAGCCATAACAATTCCAGAATGTTATCAACTCAAATTTCGGTTACATTAATTCAAACCTGGATTTACATCCTAACTAACTTCACGTTACTAAAATAACTTCATTATTGCCATACATATCAGATCACACCTTTCCAGTTTTATTGGTTAAGGTTTTTGTTTTTAAATTTTTAAATCTTTAATAATCCTTTAGTTTATATAACTTTAGTTTATAATCTCACCAAAAATTATACCGTATATAAAATTGAAACAGTATTGAAAATGAAAATATTTTTCATTTCTATGTAATTTTTTATATACTAATTTCCAAAGTAGAAACAATTTATTGGGTTCTTTCATCAATCTATATAATAAAAATCTAATTCGTCTAGTTTTGTCGTTGAGGCCGTTTTCCGGACAAACAGTTAGAGCTACAGCAACCAAATTCACACCATATATTCGTTATAACACGGAAATGATTTATAGATATAGAAATCTGGGAAAAAGGGAATATGGGAACAACGGGAATACGGGAACACATATTCAGACCATATTCAGAACATATATTCGTCATAACACGAGAATGGTTTTTGAATACGGGAATGCGGAAAAACGGGAACACGGGAATGCAGGAACACATACTCAGACCATATGTAGACCATATATTGGTAATAACACGTGAATGGTTTTTCAGCACGGAAATGCTAATCCACGGCAAAGCTGGGGCCACCTGCTACGGTAGTGCTGGCAGCAGACCGCAGACCTCAGACCGCAGATCACACTCCGCAGATCACACTCCACAGACCGTAAGCCGCGACATAGTCGCGGCAAAGAAACCATACTGTTGGCTGCGGCAGAGCAACGACAATGAAACAATACCACTGGCCGCGGCATTTAGGCCATTTCGCTGACCACGTCTGCGAAATCCACGGTAGTGCGGACAATAGACCGCGCCAATTAGACCATGCCGCTAGCCCCAGCAGTAGGGGGGGTAGGCATAATGCAAAATATTAAAAAACAAATAAAGAAAATAGAAGGGTAGAGAAGAGAGAGAAAGGAAAGTATTTTTTGATTTATTGATTCAGTGTAAGGAATTGTACTGTATGCCAATGAAGGTTGTTATTATTATTATTATTGTATAATTATAGAATCATTTACGGAAAAACAGATTTCTAAGTTGGTGAAGAACTAACAATTTAAAAACAATGGTCTTAAAAACAACGATATAGGGTTGCAATAATAAACAATATACCAAATTTTAGATAATAACTAACTTCCAGTGATTAATACTTTTTGAAAACAAAATAAGAATTTTATACGAATAATATAAATATCGAGAATTGTAATTGTGTAAATTGGCAAATCAACTATGTGATTTCTCTACGTAAAAAATGCGGAAAACATGAAAACCCCGTTTTAAGCAAACGACACAAATAATTACGATGTCGTGATTTGGAAGTAAGCAAAAATAGATATAGGATTGCGCACCAATCGGACGAAATTCCAGAGACTTAAAAGTCCGTAACTTGTAAATGCGTAGTGTACTACTCGCCCTATTGAACTTTATATGACCCATCAAAGTAGCGTTTCGGACTATCTCGGCAGGCTTCTATTATATATTGAACGATTATATTTTAGTTATGGTATTCATTAAGGTAACCAAATAAATGTTTAATTCAAATACTCATACCATTATCATTTTATGGCATACTTAACAAAGATATATATATATATATATATATATATATATATATAGTGTATTATTTTTTCGGTATCATTTAATGCTGACACATTCATTTACGCATGTCACACATAATATATGAAAGATATAACTAATACAAATTTTCGATATCGCGACTTCATAATAAGCACATTTCTCAGGTCCCGAAGCCCAAAACGTGGTTTTTAAACAACTCTTTTGATATTCTAAAAAAATCAGTATTACGCTGAGAAGCTGATATTGCGCACCTAAGTGCATCATAAAGTAATATTCGGAAATAATAAAATTGAACAAATTCAAAGTGGGATGGAAATCATATTACATTGAGGAATATGTAAAGGTTCTGCAATGTGACACCTGCTGGAGATTCCGACATCACTCAGCCACATGTCAAAATAAAAATCTCCCAAAAGTTTTCTGATTTTCACAACATTCAGCAGTGTACAAACGGCAAGTACTGTGTAAACTGCATGTGACATCAAGGAAAAACACATATCGATCATTTTCATACGGTATGGTCAAGAAATTGTACCATATACCAAGAAGAGATTAGCAAGAAAAGAAAAAGAACTGAATATGAAAGTAATAACCAAACCCAATAGCAATTAAACAAGACACACAGCCTATGAAACACACCAGGCAACAACAACAGTTTTAGGAAAATTTAATAACAAAAACAAGAGCCAAAAAAAGAAAAACGTGATTAAATTGCTAAATATAAATTGCAGAAGCATTGTAAACACAATAAAAGAGGTCAATATGGTCGTAAAGGCATGCGACATAGACAAGAAATATGGTTAAGTGAATATATTGAAGATGGGGAAATACATTTGACAGATTACATGATTATTAGAACAGATAGATGAGATCAAACGGGAACAAAATGAGGAGGAGTAATCATCGCGGTTAAACAGGAATTTCCATGAATGGTATTGAGAGAGAAAACAAGTGACTTACTAGCGGTTAAAATTATAATTGACACACTACCTGTACTTATCATAGCAACTTACGCCCAGCATAAAACATGGAAAATATTAAAAAAACTAATTACCATTAAGCAACATAGCTCACATTCAGAGATTGTTATTATAGCTAACTTTACCTCATGTAGACTGGAGTGGAAGAACAAATGGAGGGCAGGTACACAAGAAATAAACAACCTCATGACAGAAGAAGCATGAACTCAACTTGTCCGGCAGGGCAGTAGATAGCATAACGATAGTTATGCCATCTGACTGTATATTGCACTATTACATAATGGACGAAACCAGCGAACACAAAGCGATAGTAGCAGAAATCGAAATAGCACACAGTGCAGGCAAAAAAGAACAAATAAAATGGGTCCTATACACGAAACCAAACGTAATTGCCATTCAAAAGTACCTGAATGAAAAGTACTAAGGTTGATAACAAACAATAATTGTATAGATGATCTGTAAAGTGATTTTAAAGTCATATTCAATCACTGTGTAAATCAATTCACACTCACCAAAACAATAAATAAAAAATCGGAGCCGATTTATTACATCAGAGACTTAAAGAAGCTGAAAAAAAAGTAAGAAAATTGTAGATGCAGGAAGACTAACAAAATATGGAAGACTAATTTAATATCGAAATAGAAAACTTTAACAGAAAGAAAAAATAAGCAGAAAAGAAATACATAAGCAGCACACTTGCCGACAAGACCGGAAACAAAAAAAACAAGTATATTAAAGAAAAAAACAATAAGATTTTAAACTGATGTCCTATAACGTTCGTTGGCTTAAAGCATTTAAGAGGATTATCTTTTAGATTTGCTAAAGCTGGATAAAGAACGCCTTCAAGAAAATTAAATTGTCATACAAAACAACAGAGTTTAATATTGCAACGTAGTTGAAATACATAAGGGATCAATTAAATATGTTCAGCTAGTTGGAAATTGCAATTAGTATTACCCATAAATTTTAATATTATGGGTAACCTTAAATCTGTAAACTCTCTTTAGAGTCGATTTATATAGAAGAAATATTTCAGTTTTGACACGAGTTTGGTTAGAACGGAAATAAGTTAAATTCCGTTTGAGGAGAGTTGAATATCAAGGTTAGGTACTAGGCTTCTCTAGTTGGTACATAGTTAAAAGCATTAGATAGAAAGGTTGTGTTAGACCTTTCCAGCGTGGCGTACTTTTGAGAATTACCAGAGAGTATACGGTTTATTCTGACCAACAAAAGGTTTGAAAAGATGGAAAATTATTAAAGCAGTATCCATTACCACTTTATATAGATCTATTTAATAATATTGAAAGTATAAGAAAGTACGCAAATTAATTTACAAAATATTTGTCAACAATCGCAAATTAATTTTGGAAGTAGAGAGAATTCACAATTCAGCATTGTAATTATTTTAATATTCTTGTTTTGGGAAAAATATTTACATACTGTTTACATAAGCAATATCAGAGCAGACATTGAATATTTAAGTACACATAAATACACGCTGTTGAGTGAATTAGGCAGGGAAAAGAGTAAATCCTTTGTAACAAAGCATTGTTTTGAGACATAGACTAAATCCATAAAATTAGGTAAACTTTCCCTAGAAATAAATTAAATTAATTAAATAGACCAATTTTGGGAACCCTAAACTTAAATGCATTTATTATTTGTAAATATTGAAACCCTACGAACGAGTTTGCAGTTCGCGCACTGCTTACTGTCGCTTGCTTGGCCGTTATTTGTTGTGTTGTGTTGTGTGATGTTATCATAACACACACATTATCTAAGTTTAATATGCATTGCATTTGCTGTATATAATGAGCTGGCCGGCGCCGTTCATTGTTACATATGTCTATAATATACCGTATTACTGCTGCGACCGCTACGTTCTATTGTAACCCGTGGGAATGCCCCTGGATTTGTGTGTCGCGTCGTCACATAGGGTAGGGTTAATACCGAGATTTACATAGGATTGTGTGAACAGACCGTGTTACGTAATAAAGTAACGTGTGATGGCTCCGCATGCACCCGTATAATGGAGTAAAAGTTGGGCGAAGGCTGCCGTTTATAAATAGCGAGATTTTTAGTATAATAACTTAGTTGCTGATTTACGAACTCAAAGACAAGCCGTCCAGTGGCAGGAGCAGCAGCTGAGAAGCCAAACCGAGACAATGCGCAAAGCAACAGCCAGTGACAGTCGCCGAGATAATGACATATTTGGTGCGCGATTTTCTATACCATATACTGTTTGACTAAATTGCATGTATGTTGAATACCTATGTTTCTCTTCCTACCCCTCCATCAACCTACTTTCTATATAACTACTGTATACTGCTAGCTAGTACGCAAAACAGTTAGTGGTAGTCACTCAACAGCAGTAACATCAGTGCTCATCTCGGTGTTACGCGCTTGTAGTTTTTCCGTTTTCCCTCTCATATTCTACTAGCATGTATACTTCTGGCTAGTGCGCATTACAATCAGTTGTAGTCACTCGGCAACAGTAACGCTAGTGCGCATTACACTGTTACGCGACCGTAGTAGACTCCTAAGATTGCTACCTCTTCAGTTATCCATATCGTGTATATAGAATCATCCCTGCCTTCCCGATTAGATTATTGACTGCTTGTACATGTTTTCCGCATTTTTATTGTTTTATTATTTTATCACCGCACTTTTGAACTGCTTTATATTTAATTTTTTTAAATATGCATTTGTACTTTTTTATATAAACCGCTTGGCTATTTTTTTTTTGTTTATGATAATTTCGCTATTGTTTATTTAACCGCCATTATTGCATCATCAATTTAATTTAATTGACATTTAATTGTGGATTTTATATTTCTTTCTCCATTTATAGTGTCTGACGACAAAGAGACGGTTTTGCTAAATCATTAAGATGTTTTACTAATTAGTAGTAAGTTTATTTTTAGCTGCCCGCAAGAACGAGAACCACTTGATTACTTGCAAGACTAGAAGCTATACGTACCCTCAGTAAGCCGCTGAGGACCGGAGGGTCAACAAGATCAGTTCCAGCATGTTCGAGATCAGTACATATTTCCGAATGCCGTTTTATTCTGTAATAAATTAATATATTTGTTTGCGCCATCTGTGACAGTCGCTAGGACTCCCCATTAGCAACGTCGCGAGTGGGAGTCTGTCAGACCTTTAAAAAAGGTATTGAATGCTCTAGCAACACAATTGACAAGTATGGTTCCAAATTGTCGATATTGATAAAGTTAAACCGCCAGAAATTTGCTAACAGCTAAAACCTCTATAGCTTTAAAACCTATATAGCTAAAACCTCACTAAGCTAATCCTCACTAAACACCTATAGGAAAAGAACATAAAATGCCATTGGCTAAGAAAATATCTAGTAGCGTTTGAAAAATGTAAACGGATGTTAAAAAAATAGTGCGATATTATGTCATTATCCATTAAAGATGATTGTAATTATCTCAAACGCTTCACTGTTTAGAATGAGAGCTGAAATATATTAAATAATTCGTATCCAGTATTTCGTCACCAAGCGAAAGATCACACAAAACGAGACCAAAAAACGATGCATTTTATAAATTCAGAATTAAGTAAAAAGTAAATTTACTACGTTATTCGAGTATGTGAACTAGAGTGGAGTAAAAAAGTGATCCGAATTCCTTCGATGTCTCCCCTACATTAGCGAGGTATGACACAACCTAGCGACTTTTAGGGTGTCGGTACCGTAATCACTAGTTAGCATCCCATCTCTATTTACAACTTCACGTTAATTAGAAATGGATGTCAATCTTAGCTAATAGTAATGAAGCATGTATTTCGACTTCGCATGTATTCGGAGGGCGAAGAAGCTAAAAACGCGATAACACCGCTAGGCGTTACATTTCAGATTTAGTTTTAATCAGTACTAAAGAACAAACTGTAATTTTAATTTTTACCTTCAGTATACATTCAAACTTATGTCTTAATAATATGTTTCTGTGTCCCATACCTCCCATCATACTGTTAATAAATTATAATCCTCCGATGGTAGCTTTTTTTTAATATCTACATATTACAGAGCTGAAATCGTAACTAAAATTGGAAAAAGCGCAAAAACAAACACGAGCTCACGAAGAAGCGATCAACGCGGGTACAGTGCGCATTTCCGAGTCACTATTTCAAATTATCACTCGATCTGACAACTACAACACCTGCCTGCTTTACCCAGGTCGTATATACTATGCACTCAATCTTTGTTATGTATGTATATATGTATATCGTTCCCTTGTTACATATTGAAAACTCTCCTTATAGAGATGGAGGTTACAGGATACAGATTTCTATAAATTTAATTAAAATGAAATTCGGATTACGAAATTCTGGTTCAATAAAAATGTACGTATATTTCTTTTAGATCTAACCGTCAATGTTTAACATTCACTCGATATTTAGGCATTTTAATTTTCAAACAATTTCTAATATCAATTTATTGCTTGAGAAACAATTTTAGAGAACTTGTGTGACATCCTTTCTATATAATTAGCCATACCCCTTATATGGTTTTGTTTTATGTATATTGTGACAATTTCATATGAAGAAGATATAAATATATAAAATAGGCAATCCGCATAAAAACAGTGCATTGTCTGTCACGAAACTTTAATAAAACGAAAATATAACAGTAAATTATTATTAATAATATTTATTGCTAGCAATTTCCTGAATGATTTATATATGTTAAACTACATAAAAACACATATTACTTATACGTAGACTTACCATAATTTTTTTTCTTCAACCCAGGACAAATTTGAGAATTTACTCAAACCAGAAAATCGTCCATATTATGTACAACGGTCAATACTTTAGACGGGCGTCAGTAGGTTTTTATTTTTTTTTGGGAGGAGGAAGAAAAATATCACATAAACCGAAGGAAAAAATCAGAAGTCTACTTATTTGTGAAGTTGTCATGGATTATAAATCATATTTCGATATAACAAATTCGAGAAAATAAAAAAATACTAAATTTTTTTAAAGTACTAATCCTGATTGCATTTTCCAGAGGTATGCTTTTTTCTACTATTTATAACAATTAATGCTTATTCAAGAATCTCTCCTTATTTAAGTCGGCCCATTAATATGCTCTACAAATAATAACAAGGTAATACGTAATGAAAGAAATAATTTCAAAGTTTTTTTATCGTCCTTTATTTTCGATCGTCCTTTTTTTTGATCGTCCTTTAATTTCTAAGTTTTTTTATCGTTTTTCTGATCGTCCTTTATTCGCTTAAAAACTTGTGCTCTACACGAAATTTTAACTAACTGACAATGATTTTGGGAAATTTGAAAAGGTTGTTCCAATCGTCCAAAAATTTTTACTTGTAATAGACACTTGTAATAGATTATAACATGCGTTTATACCATCCGTAAGTTTTATACCCTATTTATTAACCATCCGTCACTCGCATACGCAGTTAGTATACCGCACAGTTAGATTTTTCTATGCAATTCATCGCACGGTGGTCCAACATTGCGGTACAGTGGCGGCGCAAGATCATAAATTTATGTGGGCAAGATTCATTTTGCGAGGCCCTCTGCTCGCGAATGAAGAC
>WYDF02035289.1:0-20478 GCA_009867245.2 Adranes taylori | reverse complement strand
AATTGTACTCGCATTTCATCAGGTAATGATTCAAAAATTGACTTGTTTAAGCGCGCTTGTTGATCTACATCAGATTTTAGTACATCATAGTATGAACTTTCATTCGTATCATATTCAGCATCGAATTGTTCTTTCAGCTTACGTTTCTTTTCCGCCAATTTCTTTCGATCCTCATCATCGTCGGTCTTGGTTTGTTCTATCTGTTCATTATTTTCAGACTAAAATGATACGACCATATTTCAAATTATAAAAGTTTTACTACCTGAACAGTTAAATTGTGAAAATGTGTGTTTTCTACATGCTAAAATATTTATTTATATAAAGATAGTGACTCATATTGGATCCACACACATTTTATCAAATAAATGTTGAAATGGTAAAATATGATTAGTCGTTTAGACTACAGCTAGACGCTGAATTTACAAGTTTCCGTATTAGACCATGTAACAATACTATTTCTACAATCTACTCGATTTCAGATTTTTAGAAAACAACAGTCACATCTATGGAATTATTGGGCAAGATTAAATTTTCTAAAAGAAAAGCATAAAAATCATACCTTATTTAGGTCGTTGCCAGAAAACTTCTCTCCAGTTTCGAAATCTTCAAAATCACCATAAACTTCCGAACCATCATCACTCATCTCATCCATTTTAAGTAAATCACCCACATCTTCTGAACTTTTCCATTTGCCTGTTACAAATCTATTCTGCATCAGTTTTCTATTGCTAGGCTCCAACCAATCTTTTGTTATGCCACTATTCCACGGCATCATCAAACTAGTATCGAGCAAATTCATCTTATTTCTAATATGTTTCTCTTTTTGCTGATCTCGCACAATTTGTTGAAAATTTTCACTAATCATATCGGTTGCTTCAGCTTCTATTTGAACTTCATCTTCTTTCTGTCTTTTATGAATAGAGTCAAAAATACCATAAACGACTTTCATTATATTTTTAGATGAATTTAGATGATTATAAAATGCATTTTCAGCTCTTTTAGCTATATTACTTTTCCATTTAATAGCATCTAAATCCTCTTTCGATATATCCTCAGGTCTGCTGGTATCGTCCACTGTATTTTTATTATCTGTTTCTGTCGGATGTGAGTCAGTTTGTTTTTCATTTTGAGCATTCTTGGTCTCTTTTCCTTCAATTTTTCTTAAAACGGAACTAACTTTGGAAAATGTATCTTCACTTTGTTGAATCGTTTTAATTTCGGATGATATCCCTTCGGCTGTTTCGTCATCCCAATCATTTGTGTCACTAATGTCATCAAGTTGTTCATCACTTGATAAACTATCAGCATCTGACTCATCTAAATTTACTGAACTATTATCAAGTGACTGATTAAAAACTACTTTTCTCCGAAATCGTCCTGAATCGAATACTTTCTCTTCTGTACGATTTTCACTTTTTGTTCTTAGTTTCTCCAGCTCATTTTCAATATCGTCCGAATCAGAGTCATGAGAAGTACGTGGTTTCAAGTCATCATTGGTACCAACCACATTAAATTCAGTTTCATTCAGATCGTTTTCTGCATCAATAGTTTTCTGTTTTTCAAAATCCGCTGCTGACATTCTTTGCCCATCGCTAAATATTTGCAATTTCGAATGTTCCATCTTACTGTTAATCGTATCTCTTACAAAGTTTAAATTCGTAAAAATAGTGTCGTCCATTCTTTTTCTTTTTGTACCAGAAACATACACTGCATCCTTATCATAAAGAATACCACCGAGGCCAGAAAATGGTGCATATACCAATCGTTCTCTCTGTAACAAAGTTCGCTGCTTCTTTTCACCAGGCAATGGACAAGGATCTGGTATAAACGATATATCACTGATAGGTAAATCACCTACACCTGCAAAATGCATAGTCGCATTACTATTTAGTTGGATACCTCTTACATAGCCGTATAAACATACAGTTCTATCGCATTTTGGATTTTCACTAATCGCATCGCGGCTTGTTAAATCTTCAAATCGATCAGCTAAGAGATAACTATGTGTAGTTCTCCATGCTATAGGTCTAAACTTCATTATAGATATATATCTAGCCAAATTTTTTACATCATTATAAAAATATTTTCCATTACTAAAACCAGACATATAAAACAATTTAGCACCTTTATATAGTTCCGTCCAAAACCTATTTTTAAGAAGTTTCTTTGTCATTTTTAAAGATTTGTTATTTTTAAATTTATCTAAATGCGTCAGGATACCCATAATTCTTGGTGCACCATGTACTTGACAAATATTTATAAACTCAAATATCTCCATTTCAAACCCAAAGTGACCATCGCAAATTAATAAAATTATATCAGCTACTTTCGCTAAATCTATCATAGAATTTATATCATTATTGCATTCGATTAAGGTAACACGCCGTTTCTTTGAAGTAACTATTGTTACTGGACCATTAATGTGCGTAACCGGAGTTCTTGAATAGTATTTAATTAAGTTCTTAATAATTGTAGATTTTCCTACCTTTGGTGGTCCAACGACACCTATAACTATAGGCGGAAGAACAATTGGACTCCGATCAACTAATGGAATATGGTGTTTCTTTGTGGTTAGATCTTGACGTCGACGAAAACGTTTTTCTGCCTTTGCAATATTTTGGCAGGTAAATGCCTTTGGATTATGTCGTTCGTTGGATTCCAAATTTACATTTTCGCTGGTTTTCTTTAATTTTTTCTTCTCGGCTTTCCGACCAGCTTGTCGTTGTCTGTGGGCCTTCTTCTTATCGAGTTCATTTTCGTAATCATTCATTGTGAATTCGTTAACTTGAACAGTACTTATGTTATCCAATCGTCATAATGAAATTAAATCCACATGTTTAAACAAACTCAATTAACCTAAAAAATTTAACGTCACGTACTTCACTTTGGTTATTGGGATTAATATGAGACGTGTTCGTTTATTGTTTTATGAAAGCACTGAGCAGCTCGGTGCATGAAGCTCACGTTCTTTTTTACAAGGACAGCGTGCACTTTTGGTGCACCTCCCCACAAATTAAGCACTAATATTTTAGGGGGTTCAGATGAGGAGCTTGCTGCTCATACGTTAATTGTCGACTGCGTAAATTCAAAGTGAGATTAAATTATAAGATTGAAGTTTTATAATTAACATTGTTAATACGCAAAAAGAGAGAAAAGGCAAGAGGAAAAGGAGAAAATTTATTTAGAGAAGCCTCGTTTATATATGTTGCAAGATTTTATCACAAAACAAAATCGATTGGGTAAATATAATTTATTAATTTTATGCAAAAAGTGTGTAATGTAAATATGTCAGAATATTAATATAAAACAAATAAGTAATATAATGTATTCATTTCTTGTTACAACATTTTTTATTGAAAATTAAACATATATGCAGATAATTATCTTAACCCCATTAACAAAACTTATAAATTTTTAGAACAGGCACCATTACAAAACAAAATAATTTTAGAAACATCTCTCATTAAAATTTAACTACAATCAATTATGAAAAGCCAGAAGATTCGGTTTTCAAAACGGATTTTGGAGCAGCTACAAAAAAAGTAAAATATATATTTTGTTTCCATCTGATTATGATTAATAAAAATGATATTTACCTCTTGCAATATCAACTTATTACTTTTGTTTCCTTGAATTAGTCTAAAAATAAGGAGGAAACTCTCGTGACGTCACTGAATCGAACTGGTTTTGGTTCTAAACCCGAACTGGTTCTAAATAACGGACAAATAAACGTATGAGGTTAAAACATGCCATTTTTTGTTTTCAAACAATAAAAAATGAATGATTTAAGTAGAGTACAATAATGATTTAAGTAGAGCACAAAATGATATCTTGCTTGCTATTATTTCCAACGAGACTGATGACTAATTAATTCATTTCATGATGATAGCAGTGATAATGATACGAACGAAATAATGGAAAGTATTGCAAATATACATGTTAAAAAACCACAAACGTTTACGTATAAGTCGTGATTGTGAAAATGCAAGTTAAATATACTTTTTATTATTTTTAATACTGTATAATACTCTACGACTTTAACAGATTAATAACATAACCTCTTATTTTTGTTGCTCTTTTTCCTCCTTTTTGTTGCTATATTTACGTAAGTAGAGTAGTTTATAACATGTTCTAAGAGAAAAATCTATTACAAACTAACGTAAAGAGAGTAATAAATTGAGACAAATAAACGCCACATATTAACTCATTTTGCTTGGAATAAGTAGAGCAGGACAAATAAACATAGCTAATATTACACGACATTTTCTCCGCACTAAGGGCTATTTTCCTAATTTCACCTAATTAGCTGTTACCTAATTTCAGAAATTTCTTCGAATGTGTTTTAAAAGTCAGATGTCAAGTATAGGTTAGATTTATTACACAAAAAAGCAGTAGGTGTTTTTTTACAACAAAGGTGTGAAATGCACGCAGTAACACAGAGCTTCAACACACTCAATTCATCCGCCGAGATAAATTAAACATATTTTTTTGCGGAAAAAACACAATTGTTTTAATCTTTACTTTGTAACATTATGTATGCAATGTATTTTCGAAGTGTGTAAATATATAAATAAAAGCTTGGGTATGATTAAAGTTCGAAGGTACTTTAATGATTTTTAAAAATTTTTATTCAAAATTACAGTAAAACTATTTATTTTAAATAATTTTATTTATTTTTCAAATGCTTAAACATTTAGTAGTTTAACCTACACATCCAACCTCTCGCCACGAGCCTATACCTCATATAATATAATTAACACATGTTCTTTAAGTTACACTTATATTTATAAAGGGTGCCTAGCGCAAGGTATTCCTATATTCCAAATTAGTTAATAAAATTAATTCCATATAATATAATTAACTCTATAGAGTCTTCCATTTCAGAAAAGTAGTATACACTGTGTTCATTAGTAGTGCAATATCAAACTGTAGCAGTATATGAACTGTGAACTATTTCTTTAAGAAATGGAACAGGATTCGTGTGATAGTACGGCAAAATGTCGATCAATAGACGGCCATACACCTACGTTCTTTCCTTCGGGAAAAAACTCCAAGAAAGAACGTCACGGAAGAATGGCGCGTGATTAAAAATAAGTTGCAAAATTTTTATGTGATTTATAGGCTATAAGTGTCATTTGGCTTAGCAGGAGCGTTGTCACGGTATAAATCACTTCCCGCACTTTCACGGCGCGGCTTACCGCAAGATTTATTCAGCTATTTGCAAACGCGCCGTTCTTTCCCGAAGGAAAGAACGTGTGTGTATGGTCGCCCAAATTAAATTTGTTGACATAACCTAGTGTATCAAGTGTATATGGAATATGTCGAATGAAACAGCGTACCTATTCAATAGCAAGTCAATTGCGCCGAATGGAAAACGCTATTAAATTTTGGTCTATAAATGATCACTAAAATGTATTTCAATAAATAGAATATAATCTGTTCTCTTAAGTATTATATTTTCAATAAATAGATGACATAAATGCGCCTCGAATTATTAGTTGTAAAATCTTGGCAACTTGCTAAATTTAAACACCGGACATGGTAGCGCAAAAAACGTTTGGTTGTTTCTAATAGAGTTGCTTGAGGATTTATGTATGATTATAAGCAGACTTCACGCAACTTCACGTAAACGTCATCCATTTTGTTTATAATGGTAAATTTTCTGCAAACCGGCATTAACATATAGCTCGAGTATTACTTATAAACAAAGGTATTATCAAGCTATTATTTAAATCATATTTATTGTGCAATTTTTCAAATTTTAAACATTTTGAGCGTTTGTAATCAGTTCTAATATTATCATTTAAAGTTCATTAACCCTTTAAAGTGCTAGAGTTTGTTGAGATAAATATGTCTTACAGGAATTTTATGTTCATTCAATTCAAAAGTCTATTCATTTAAAGATATACGTTAAAGATATTAAAGATAAAACATTTAAAGATATTGTTTTACAATAACTTGGTAAGATATACGTTCTTAAATAATGTCCATTTTTAACATAATTGAAAAGTTTATTTAGATTTTTTTATTTTTGAAATTCCATGTATGACCTATTAAAACCTGTTTTACTCAACATTAAGTATTATTAAATGACTTCAAGAGGAACTTATTGGATGCTTAATGATATTACCTAACATGAGGTTATATATGTGTAATATAAATGTACAGGGATGTGGAATGAGTTCTGATATACTTACTAAATAATATTATTTCATTAAATAATAAGAAAGACGTACGTAATGTATACCGTCAAGAAAATGCGTCCAGTATTTGATATGTGCGTAAATTTAAACTTTGTTTTTCAAGGTTTAATTTTGATACATAATATATAATGTTAATTTTATAGTTTCATTTATATAATCGTTACTACATATTTTTATATCCTAACTTAAGCTATACGTGCGATTTGGATTGAAATAGAAGTTAAAATTTATATTAATTTATAATTATACTTGCAGATACAGGTTCTATTACTACTAATTAAGTATTGCTCAATAGGGTTACCAACCGTACTCTAAAGAGTACATGCATGTACTCTTTTTGGCAAATAAAATTAAGTACTGCTATATAAAATGTACATGTACTCTTTTTGGAAAGTAAAATTATGTACTCTTGCTATATAAAATATCACATTATTGCTGTATAAAATATCACATTAATTAAATTTGCTACTCAACATAAATAAAAGGGCCCTTCTCTTTCTGCTGACCCTAGGAAAACAGTACATAATATATTGACAAAATACATTGTTTAAATGTTTAAAAATATTTTCTTCTATTATCCATGCAGTTGTGCATTCATCCAAATTGCAAAATAATTTTCCAAACATTTATTCCAATCTTTTGGCATCATTTTGTTTTTCTATTACATTTTTAAATTCTTTGGCCGATGCAAAACGTAAACTTCATAGCTTTTCCTTTACATGTGGAAATAAATACAATCGACGGGATAAACTATACGATACGTAACCCATTATTTAAATTTTTGAACTTTGAAATGCTTAGTCGTTCGAGGAGTAATGTGTACGCGCCCGAGCGCTATCTTGACGCAAGATGATAATTCCTGTTGGTACACTTCTGTTTTGTTGTATGAACTACATATTACGTTGCTCATGATCATATCAGTAACCCCATGTTTATCACATGTAAATGAGACAATATGCTTCAAATGAGACAATATACAAATCCACCGAGAACAGTTTATGTACCATCAAATATTTGTCTTATAATGTTGCCCTCACACCAATCTTTAAAGTTAATTAAATTAATTCAAACGTAGCTGTAGTGTCTTTAGTTATAGTTAGTATGTAACGTTCCCATTTTTGTTCAAAATGTACTGAAAATAGTCAAACAAAAAAAGAATTTTTTATATAAGGCAGTATATTTATTAAAAATTATATTTTTCGTAGGACATATTCGCTACAAGTTAATGAAAAACTTTTACAGTTGAAAAATTGTCAATAAATAAAAATCATCTGGTTTTGGCTCCTTAAACTTTATATTCTAGCAAAGACTATTCACGTCACTGATGCAAATTCCCAGATGTTATTCACAGAGTATTAATTACATTTATATTAACTATGGTGTACATGGTACAGTTCTTATACGCAAATGTATGTACCTATGTCATGGTTGACTGGAAAAGCTTTTATATATAAATTATACGCCGCATATAATTATGTGATTTGAATACTTTCAGTTTGCTTGAAATAATTATTCTTGTATTTCACAAAGGCTTACTACACGTTTTTATCTTTCATATACCATATACGTATGTAATACATATAGGTATATGAAAGATATAGGATTCATGTTTTGAGATTTTTTTCTATTTCACCTTAGTACGTCTCTTGTATTGAAATAACTGCAATCCGTTAATACGCAATTCAAGGGAGGGGCATAAGGAACAATTTTTCATATAAAAAGTTTTTTCGAAAAAAAAAATTTCTTGCTGAAAAAATTAAGGGCATATTTTTTCGTGGTTTTAGTATGTACGGACGCACGTCTCTATCTTCAAGAATTTCTCCTTTCCTATGGGACCGATTTGGATCAAATTTAGTAGACAGATGTAGATTATGAGCCCGCAGAATGGTTTTTTAATTTTTTTTTATAAATCCAATATATCGTACAGGAGCCATTTTTTTTGTTCAGAAATTTTGTATTCAAACTAGATTGGAATCTTGCACACATATAGCGCCTTGTATTATGCGTCGAATAAAAAAGTCCCATGTTGCAAAATTTTATATGAAGCGGTGCTGTCACGTTTGAAGGGTAACAAACTTTTTGAAATATCTCAGGAACGATAAAAGATAGGACATTCGAATAAACTTTATTCTATAGGCTACATAAAGGTCCTTCGATTTTGTTTGAAACATGTTTTCAATATCACTACTAACATATGTACAGGCTGTTTTTTGTTTTACTAACTTTAAGGTCCATTTTCTCGAAAGGTTTCGCAACATTTTTTTTTACATTTCTTGGGTCGAAAGTTCCTTTAATATTTAAGCGACTAAGCGAATTTAAAATACTCGTACGTCATAGCACCGGAGTAATTTGACCTTGAAAAAAAGTGTACTACCCTAAATATATCGGATCTCCTATGAAAGTTGGAAAAATGAAACTTGGGGAATTTATGTAAGACTAAGAAGCCTCAATTCAATTTTGACCAACTGAATATTAACACGTAAATTCATTTTCCAATGCGGCTTTGATTTATTAAGTCATGTTTAAAAAAGTTTTAATTTTTATAGCGAGATGAGTGGAAAGACTAAGAAACATAATAAAATAGATGCAAATTTCCAAGAACCTACTATACCTCAACAAGTCTTAAAACCTGTGAAATCAGATGAACCGGAAGTTCAAAGCGTAGAAACTCCCAAAAAACTTGAAAATGGCGAGAAATCCATTATTAATGGAAACAGTAGCTCTGAGGATTTGCAAAATATTGAAAATGGTGAAACTACATTGAGTAATGGTTCAAGAAAGCCTCAAAAAGATGAAGCCGAGTGTACTGGTAAAATGTTTAATGCGGAAACTAAAAATGATCCAATAACTTCAATTCAGAAAGAAGAAGAGAAAGTAACGGATACTCAAAGTGATTGTAAGTTTTATTATATCTTTTATAATATTTAGAAGGGATTATTAATTTTTTTAATTAATTATCATTTTTCTACTTCACTAGTTACCCCGAATCGTACATCAGAAAGTGAGTTTGATAGTTGTGAAATGGAGCCTTTGCTCTTAGAATCGGAAGAAGTTGATCCAGAATTACAATTTGATGAGAATTCCGATATCGAGTCTCGCAAAGATTCGCCGATCATTCGGTCCCGTTGTAAGACTCGTCGTTCGCAAACAAGAAACTTACCAACTCCAAAAACGCCAAAATCTGTACAAACCTCGGAACATAGCGATGGTGATGATAGGGACATCGATAAACCAGCTCCGCCCGGTGCGGTAGATTTGGCTGACATTGTGCCGCTTCTTGAAACTGATAGTACGAATATTGGAGCTACGAATGAAACAGATTCTTTGAAGTTTGACATTACTGAAAAAGAGAACTCTAGTATTGAGAAGGGGAACATTGAAGACGACGATAAATCTGTAAGTTAACCAACAAGAAATCGTCCAGAAAAAAATTAGTTAAGAGTCTCAAGCTTGTTGTATTTATTTATATATAAATATGTATTTATATAGCTCTTCTTAATTTCGAAATCGGATTAGGATTCCACTTATCGAACATAGTTGGTTTTAACTACGACCAGATCATTTTAGTCACTCTCACAGTCCATGCTCAGATAGGTTTTGGTATTTCTAATAGTTTTTATGAGACAGGTTTTCATCTTTTTTGAGTTAATAAGTAATTGATCTTGTTTGCTCGTGTGCAGATTTGGAGGTCTGTATGTATAGTTGTCTAATGTGAGATTACAAATAGGAACTGGCGAGAGTTGCTCAACACCACCAGGGACAACGCTATTTCTCTACAAAATTTGTTTAGAAATTTCTCCGCACTCCTATATTTAATACTCTCATTCCATAGTTTCTCGCTTGCGATTCCGGCAGTTTTTGTTTTTTCCATTCTCGCATTGCTAAAAAGAATAACAATTTCTGTATTTGTACTTTTGGCTTGGAAAAGCGAATTAGTAATGTTTTCCATTTTTTACGGGATGATGCAGATCTGAGAACGTGTAAGTATATGAATCAGTTTTAGATGGATTTGATGTGCTTGTAATCTGATTATAATAATTTGATTGACCACTTCATATCCACAAACGGGTTGTTTTTGAGTTTTTGATAGCGTTTAATGGTAGATTTGATTTAATCCTCTGAATATAGATGAGACTGCAGTGTCCATGCTTTTTATACTGATTTCTGATTTTTTTACAATGGCCATGTTTTCTGCAATTTTTTGAGAGTGGCCAATTCAGCAGGTTTGATATTTAACATTCCGGTAGCATACTTTCTATGAAAACTCACTATCTCGCAGAGTAGGAAGAGTGGAGTAGATAATTGGTAAGCGACGCAGTTTTACAACTATATTTAGCTAATGGAGTTACACATGAATACGATAGATAGCACTTGTGAATCTGCTTAGTGCTTTGCTATCATGCATGCTTAGCCCTTGCTGGCAATAGATTCGAAAGCTATGTTTCGAAGCTAGATTTCTGCTAGAAAACTATTTTTCGAAAAATAGTTTTTTATGCTAGATTTCTATTTCTGCCAAATGCGCCATTCTGATTCTATTTGATGCTTTCAAAATGTTTTACATTTTTGAATCAAATATTCAAATTTCATTTATTAAATCAAAATGTTAACGTATGTGAAATTATAAAACATATTATTTAACGTTTTACATAAATAATATATTATTTAACGTTAGTATTTAACTAGAACCCATATTATTAAACGTATTACTCAACAAAACATATATTTAACGTTTTGTTTAGATAAATGAGCCGCCAGCTGAATCCACTCCAAATGTTACAGAAAATATGTCCAATGAATCCTGTGTTTCGGGTTTAAGTACCAAAGCAAATGCTGGCAGCGATGTGACGCGTGAACAGTACATTGCTGAAAACGAAGAGAAGGGTAGCAAGTTTCTGGAATCTACTAAAGATATGCCAATCATTGAAGCATTACGTAAAGTATCTTCTAGGTAATATTAAATGCTTTACTACTAAGTAATTTTTATTTTATTCAAAAACCATTTATACTGAACTTTGCATAACTATGCCAGAGAATGTTCTATATGTAACAAGAAAATAAAATAGTTTACATATTTCATACTATTGGAATAGTTTTGTCAATTCAAACGTGATATGTACGACTGGTCAGGAAACGTCGAATCCAACTAAGTAATTTTCTCTGACTAATAGCTTCTTTTTCGTACAATAGTTCTTGTCTTTGTACTTTGTGGAAGGTTTACTCAAAGTCGAGATATACAGCGTATTTTTTCCTTGGGCCATTTTTTACATTAAATATCTTTATTCAACTTAACATTCTCATGTAATAAAAAACTCTAACTAGGAACATTATAAACTCAAAGTCATTTGAGTCATACTTCATTTTCTTGTTAAACGCTAGCTATATATGCAATAGTTTCTCGAAGTAATAAGATTTTCACAACTTTAATTTATCTTCTGGGTCTTCACATTTTAGACGTTCAATACGTCCTGTGGACGATTATAGAAAACACCTACTACGTAGTAGCGTTGATAGAAGTCGCAGTGTCTCGTCTCAACGTTCTTCAATTGACCGTTTATCGTCCACAGGCGGTATCAAACGAAAATTATGTGCTGATACTTCATCAGTTGCCAACAGTACGTTTACATCGTCTTCATCAAAACGATTCAAAGCAGCAACTTCCAGTTTTTTCGCCTATATTACAAGCCCGATTAGTAAACTCAAAAACAGGTAAATTTGTCAATAGACTAAATTTTGAAAGTGATCAAAATATATATATTTATCAATTTGAGGTCAATAGTTTTCAAACTTTTTCAGGTAACATTTTCTTTTGACAAGATTTTTGACGTTTCCTTTCTTATGTGTTACCTTATTAAACTTATTTACAATTATACACCAATCACATTTAAATTCAATGAATACCTTTTTATTTTTGAAAACATTAATGTATGTCTAATAACGATTGCAATACATGAACAATTGATGAACCTTGAAACCTCAAGACTCAATACAAGATCATATAGTATACGTATACAATATACTTTATAGAGTATTTGCTAAACAACAAATTTCAATATTAGACAACAAATTTGTTCAACAAATGAAATAATTTATTTTTAATAGTTGACGCCGGCTTGTATTACCGGTGCTATTTGAACCGTTGCTCCATCGCACGGCGTGAGCCACCGATAGATCATGTTATGACAACCTATTTACTCGTTGCTAGGACAACTACTGATAGCACCACTGATTTTGCACGTATTAGATGAATAAGAGCAAGTTGTGAAAAACGCCGCCCGATAAAACTTAATACGCAATTGCGCGCCGATGTCACCGTGTTAAAAATATTAAGATCTGTGATTCTTTTTAAGGAATCAGCTGATTAAGTAGTTGAAAAAATTGGTTATATGTAGTCTGTCTAACAAGAGCGTGTGTACAATTTTTTTTTTTCTATAATGAAACAAAATTTAGGAAAACTATGTTGAAATGATTTGACAAAGTATTTTATTTACAAAAAGCGAATTAGCTTAAAACTTGGTAAAATCGTTTCCAGTCAGTGTAACATGAAGGTATACTTTTAACCAACCCAGTCTGCGTAGCTGATACATAAAAATCTCATTGCATAACAAATTTGGCGGGATAACTGACTCAAATTCCGAATAATTTTGTAACTAAGCTTTATAAGACTTATTGTCTATGTACGATTATATAAGACTTATTATTGAGGGACTATGATAGTAAATTCAATATCACAATGCTATATTCGAGCATTTAAGACATTTCTATGTTTAAGAGTTTTTGTACCCAAATCCTAAAGGACCAAACCACTTTTGAGCGGGTCCCAACAATCAATTTGTGGTACAGTTTTGAACAAACCCACTAAAATGGTTGCATTGTGAAACATGAACCTTGACGGTACGCTTAATAAGTTTTTTCCCGCAATTTAGCCAGCATTTCTTTCGTGGCAATGAAATAATACGAGGAAGCCTAAAAGGATTATTCATCAGTGAAAATATCATTATTCCAGTCACGATGTCGAATTTCGTGACTGGAAGAATTGCGAGTTGTGTCGTTTTTTGATGTTATTTGAAAAATAATGCGATTTAACTTGCTGTTTAAATCATAGAATACATGCTTTTGTTAGATATCACTAACTTTTACCAATGCTTGTAATATCATTCACAATTGATTTGAATCTACTGATTTTATGATAAAAGCGCACACAGCAATAGCGAACTGAAAAAAGCACACGGTAATATACGCGCACATGATAATACCTCACACAGAAAATAGTACACTATCACAAATGCTCGTACAGATGATAGTGCATAGCAAAGAATGCTCACATAGACAATAGCGCATAGTGATTAATACGCAGAGTGAAAAATGTTTTATTTTTAATTGTATGGTAACTTTTGTTTTTAATATTTCATTTTTATCAATCATGTTGATTATTTAAATCAAGACGATAATGTAATATTCAATAAATATTTTTGATAAAATTAGAAAATGTTCTAATTTACCGTTCATAAATTGTTGCTATATATGTTACATGTAAAATCTATCTGAAATCCGGTTACCCTGAAATCAAATATGAATGGAGAAGATGTTTACTCTCCTTCTGTTTTTAAATAAACATAAATAATAAAACAAAACATCATTGTGTATAAAATTATTTTTAATCTTTGTAAAAATATTGATTATAACAAAATTAGAATGACAATAACAATAATGAAATTAGAGTGTATAACTTTAAAGAATTTAACTAATACTAATTAACTTTAAATTTAAAATAATAGGGTATCTAATCCTAGTTTAAATAAAAATTTGTCAACTAACCTTCGCAAATGAAGCTGTTCAACTACTGCAGAATGATGTTCATATTTTCGTTCCTTGGCTTCTAATTGACCTACGTGAGCATTTGCACCCAAATACTTGGCAGTAAAATACTGCATTGAAATAGTGAAATAGATGACGGCAGTGAAATAGCGAATTTAGGGCATTATGAAATCCTTCACAGCAGTGTGTGGTCTTTGGAGATTTCTCAAGAAGTGCATCGTAAAAATCCACATCAATCTTAAAGATGGATACCACCATTGATAAGCTAATATGAACCACACATGTGCAAGAACAATAATCGAAGTGCATAAAGAGTCGTTTTCTACATTTGCATATTCTGAATATGTAGAACATTCCAAATATGTTCTGAATATTTGGAAGGCATAGATATATAGCAGAGTAATTATGATGGTAAACTAAGAAAAATGAAAGTTATTAGAACTGTACACACAAAATAAAACATTTTTCACTGTGCTTTTTTATCACTATGTGTATTCATCACAATGCGCTTTTGTCCATGTGAGCTATCTTCGTTGTGCTCTCTTATCTATGTTGGTATTTGTCACTGTCTGCTACTTTCTGTGTGATGTTTTATCGTGTGCGCATATATGATAGAGCGCTTTCTTCTGTTCGCTTTTGTCTTGTGTGCTTTTTTCTGGTTACCAAATCTACGTATCCAATGAAAGTACTTGAATACTCTCGTTGACATTGAGTTGGTGGATGGACATTCAAAAAACTAAATAATGTCTCATCAAAATAATAATTTTTGTATTCTATTACTGCGTGCAAATGTCGACATTGAACTAGTGCGAGATCGAGATCGAAAGCGTGATTCATAAATTCTAATACATGATATTAACGATAGTTGGCTGCAATGTCTTAATATGAATCCCAGAACTTTTCTTGCGCCCAGAACAGTGTCATTAATGTGCTCTTCAAAATTTAACTTGGGGTCGAAAAGCACCCCGGATGTCTTTCATGACATAAACTCTATCTAGCACGGTATTGTTGATTCTATATGAGAATTGAGGATTCTACTTCTGCTAAATGAGATAAAAAAAAGCATTTTTCAGTTTTTAAAAATAGTCTGTTATCAGACGACCATTTGGCGAAGTTATCCAGATCTAATTGAATTTTCATTTGGTCTTCAGAAGAATAAACGGTCCTGAACATCTTTACATCATCCGCAAACAACATAAATTTAACAAAACCAAATACTTTATAGATATCGTTTATGAAGAGATTAAATAATAGAGGGGAGCAATGTCCACCTTGTGGAACACCTGATTTGGGCTCTATTTCGGATATTAAATTATTTTATTTTCACCATTTGCACTCTATTAACTAAGAAACTTCTAAACCAGCGAACAAAACCATCACAAAATCCCAACTCGTTTAAAGTAACTCGGTTGACTTTGTCGAATGCTTTCGAAAAATCACTATAAACTCCGTCAACTTATTTGTCATTTTCAAATGCATTCAAAATATAAATTTGATAAATTTTGCCTAAAACCATGTTGTTCTATAATAAATAGGGGCTTGCATTTTCAAGAAATATAATCATATAAAGATCTAGCAATTTACAATTTAGGCAAAGCTGATTGGATTGATACTCCTCTATAATTTTTTATATCAGTTCTACCACCAAACATGTATATAGGTATGATATAGCTCTGTTTTCATTTACTTGGAAATTGACCAGCCGCTAGAGATCTATTAACCAAGGGTACCGCAATGTAA
Source organism: Adranes taylori (assembly GCA_009867245.2). Lineage (NCBI taxonomy): Eukaryota > Metazoa > Arthropoda > Insecta > Coleoptera > Staphylinidae > Adranes > Adranes taylori. The sequence continues at coordinate 4,720 of WYDF02035289.1, read as the reverse complement.
AACAGCATTTCTTCAGGAATAGAGTTGGGATATTATCTGATCCAGTCGAGGAAATATTTGGAAGTTTTAATATTTTGTCTATAATCTCAGTAAATAACGGATTATTTATATACAAATGGTTTACATTTGAGGGCTTAGGCAGAACACAAGTAGCGGAAGAGCGGAACAGCTTTGGAATCGTTTAAATACATACAGATAGGATACTGTTGTTTTTATCACTTACAAATCTCCAAGATGCATTAGGATAAATCATTATCGGTCTTCTTAATATAGTTTTCATAGCATTTTTTTTTATAGAGCTTTAGAATTACTATGTAAGATTGCAAATTGATCATAGTCCCTACCAGCATTGCTTAACGTGAATTTTTTGTAGGCAATCTTTTTCTTCAATTCTGGTAAAAATCAGACTGGAAAGTTATCCGATTTGATTCTTTTCGTAAGTACATATAGTCTAATAGCTTGATACAACTGGTTATAAAATTCTTCTATTACTCTATCCAAATCATCCCCACTTAAAGTTTCATTCCATGTTATTGAAGCTAAATAAGAGTTTACACTGATATAATCAGTATTTCGAAAATCGTAGCAAATATTATCAAATCCCAAATTACTATAGCCGTTAACATTTAGATTCATTATAATATGATAAGCATAATGATGTATGGGCTCAGGAAGAAGTAAATCAGATGATTTTTACAATTTGTTCTATATAGGAAAACAATAAATCCAGAACATTGATATTAGGAATTAAGATGTACTGTTTCCAATTTAAATAAGCAAAGGTTTCAGCCATAACATCGCACAATCGTTAGAATTATATACTACACTTATACCTAAATTTTCATTATGCCATAACTTTAGGTAAATTGTAGTCACCAAATATTAATTGTCCATTTAGAGTTATTTCGTCGGGCGCTACTACTGATTTTTGAATTTGTGAAGAAGTTCCGGATGCTGTTTTTTTTTCTACAGCACGTATTTAATGTCGATGTTAATTAAGTGAAAACCTCACAAATGATCTTTTAATGAATTTAATAAAATAACAAATATAACAAGGCAAACACAAACTATTGCAATTAAAATAAACTTAAAAAATGATAAAAGTCTAAAACGGTGAATAATTAATTAATTTAAGAATTTTAATACGAAACTAGAAAAATTGGTGGTGAAACTGATGTAATGAAAATAAAATGTTTTAAATGAATTACGATAAATTTAAATATGATGAAAAATAACTGTATATAAAAATGTGATTAATGTAAGAATATATTATGTTGATATTTGAAGCGTTGATCGTAACTGCTTTTCTGCATCTTTTGTAACTGCTTTTCTGTATCTGTCGGTCATTTCGTCGCTTGTAAACCCATCCCCTATGATATAACATTGAAAACAGGTTCCAATCGGCGAGGGTGTTTATTCTTCAATAGAATGTATTACATTTTTCTCTTGAACGAAAGATATTTGAAAAAGTTATTATGTTAGATTTCTGCAGCTGCTGGCGGATGTTTGTACATATGCTATGTAGATATCTTAACATTGATCATGTATCTAAGATTTAAGAATAGTCTAGGTACAGGGCGATCAAATCTTATACTGCTAGAAATTCTTTTTCTTGCAGCAATTAAAACGCATCCGCCCCTCTCTTAATTACTTATATCAGCATTACGGTCTAGTCTATATATATATATATATATATATTGAAGTCCGTCAAACCAATTTCTGAGTCAGAGATTTCCTGATTAAGCCATGTTCCACACAGAATTCTTAAGTCGTAACATGATAACAAAACTTTTGCATATAATTCTAATATTTTAGTTTTACAATCTCCTAAGATTTACTGGTTTTTTATGATCGCTTGTTTCACTACCATTGGTTTATTTTTAATAAATTTAATATACCAACTATTTACACCATCCTGATCGCATATGTTTTTTTAGTAAAGTTTGGGCTTCTTGATATTCTTCTCGTTGTTTTAATGTGCGATCTACACTAATCTTCCAGGAGCAATCAAGAATTCTATTTTTCCTTTTCATCGCTGATAACACATATTTCGTTATCTTTTAATTTTACCCACAAAGGACGAGATTTCTTCGGTTTCTTAAGTCAATTCTGGTGGCTTTAATGATAATATTTGCTGAAGGTGATTCAATTGATTTCTGAGTTCTTCAATGATTTCTGAAGGTGACTCTTCAACATTAAAAACTAACAGGTTATTGGCACGTTCCATTCTCTCAGAGACCTCCATGAGGATTCACTTTTCATCATCCATTTTATTGTCGGTATCTAGGTTAGATTTTAGAAGTTTGATCTCCTCGTTTAATTTTCTATTTTCATCTATTTAATCATTTAGCTGTTTCTGGGAGGATTGTTGCATAAATTTGAAATCCTTCCGTTATTCACGTAATAAAATTTTTATGTCATTATTGCTACAGTCGTCAATGATGATAGACCGTCCAGCATTTGAATGAAGGGCGCGGGGGGTATCATAGTATTAATAATCGACTCGTTATCATTATCGTCAAATTCACTGATGTAATTAGGACATACCTCCCATTCTCGTTTATCCTCACTTAGTTTCCTTAACTTAGAGTCCTGAACACGTCTTTTATTACTTTCTTTGACTAGCTAATCTCCTACCTAGCTAATCATTACGATCGATATCTCTCACTACCTTCTTATGTAAATTTGCATTCACCTAATGTACTTGATTAACCAGTATCCTACTCTTTCTAATTGCTATCGCCATGATTAACGTAAATCCAGTCAGGTATGCTTCTCTATACTGTCTCGCACTGTATTCTTTCACCTACTATTGATTGATTACCAATGGATCTATTTATCCACACACACACTGACAAAGGCATCACCAGTGACTGACAATGGCGACAAAGGCACTCACCACGCTTGCTGCATGTTTAATTAGATACAATAGGGTTTAATCAATGATAAATGATTATTTCTGCATTTTGTTGTAAAACTTATTTATGGTAAAAGTGCCCATAATTAACTGCCTGTTTTCCCAACTAGTTCGTCTAGCAAACAAACTGCTTACTTATCAATATTTCATAACATATAGCCACCCTGAATTATTTTTATGACTTACAAGTATTGAGCTACAAAACTATCTAACATAAAACTAAATTAGAAGGACAAATTTCCTCCTTACAGAATATATAAATTTATGTCATTTAAATAAATATGTATTATGGATTTCATTAAATTTTTAAAAGGTTTTATTCGACTGAACGATCTACCTCCGCTGCTCCGACGGAATCCGCTGTATTAGCTAGCACACCGAAACTAACAACTTATAAGACGAATCAAGATCTCTTAGATGACACAGATATGAGTGAAATCTCTGGTAATGTGTCGACATCCACAGACAAAAAATGGTGTACACTTATGTAAAAGAAATATTTTCTTAAATTTTTTAAATGCAGTTTTTTGAACTTTCAGTCTTCGTTGTTTTAAAATCCATTTTTATTACTATTAACGTTTGTCATTCTAAACTAAGTTTTTTCGAAAGGAGAAAACAAACTCGTTCAACCGAATGTTTTATACTGAGTGCCGAGAAATCTTTCACAAGATGCAGTTACTACTTGTAAGAATAGCTTATTGGTAACTGCTCGTTTTTCAATATCAATAATATTTCTCCATATTAGACTTATTAATCTGATACTTTAATTCATCGCTAAAAAATCATATACAGTTTTTCCACCACTTACATTTATTTACTGTTTCAGATAATCCAAAAATTTAGGTCATATTTACGAGACAGTTGATTAAACGATCAATAAAACATATTGTTTACTTTATTATTATATTTTTTTGCTGGATACAGAAGCTTAGAATAGATAATAATTTTTTGGCCATATATCTATACTTATCAATTACATTTAATTAATCTTGGTACTCGGTAAAACTAAGGTATAACGTACTTATCTTAGACAACCTAAATACGTACAAATTAAAATCTTAGAAATTGGCACAAAGTTATAGAACGATATCTGTGAATTTAAAGAAAGACACGATTGTAGTATACTAAAATCATTTTCTAGTTGTTTTGTTTTTTATTATTAATTGTTACATTATGATTTTTGGTAGTAGTAATATGTACTTTATATTAAATATATGGCATTGTGTAACAATTATTTTGGCAACTTATATTATCTTAGTAATAAATTGTTAGTTACATCACATTGTTAGTAACTTCATATAAACATCGTCTTAAAGCCTCTTAAGTATTATATTTTTGTACATATAATTAACTAATTTTGTATTTCACTTTATTTCCTTCTATACTGTTCTTATATTAAATGTAACTGCAAATAAATCTCAAACTTCAACAAACAACAATACAACAGAGATATGATTATTTTCAATACTTCAATTAATCAAGGTTATTAATATTTTCTTTCATTATTTTCTTTATTTTATCTCTTTCGATTTATACTATTAACTTTTTTCATTCGGTATTATTTATATGACTAATCGCACAAAATACAATTTTTTTAAGATTGTTTTGATTTGATATTTGAATAATTTTTATGAAGGATAACTGGCAATGATGCTTGGCTTATTTAATGGTAATATTTTTATGAATAGACAAATTTTTTATTGCAATAATAAACTGATGTTCACAATTAACACATCATTTAAATAATTCGATATGATTTTTACAAAATTTATTATTTTCTTAATTATTTTTAACATAACCATA
>WYDF02035278.1:0-12657 GCA_009867245.2 Adranes taylori | reverse complement strand
TTTACTAAACATGCATAATAAATAATAAATGTTGGGAGTTGGGATTCTCCTCTGACCGGGGGCCCCTTCCGGCTGGGCCCCCGGTCAAATTACAAATCAATTATTCCAGTTTTGTCACATAAACTATAAACTAGAGATTTCAATTTCAAACATTTTTTTATATCGTGTAATCCGTCATGATTTTTTTTGCACACATTTGTCTAGTTTAATATTTTTCTATCTATTTTCCCTTTCTAAATTCATTTCACTTCTGTATACAAAATCACTTTGTTCTGATTAATTTTTAAATGTTTTTATCAGTTCAATTATTCGTGGATATTGCCTATTTAAAATACTACTTAATCTGTTATTCCATCCTTCGACTTCCTTATTCATTCGATGAATTTGACCATTGCAATTCCATATTCCGATATTAATGTTGTGATTTGGAACCATTGGTTTACGAAATAATCGTAAAATTTTGATTTTTTTAAATTGTTTGGGGTGGCTTCTTGGATAGTAAACCACCCACCTTGTACGCCTTCAATTGGTAGGTGAGCTAGTGCAGCACACGTTCGAAAGTGAATCCTGATGTTCTCATCTTCATTGTAACGTTTGACTAAGTTTTTGTACTTTGCGCCAAATATATTGGTTGAAGTGAAAGTTACAGCCATCCACTGAAACATTGGGAAAAACTTTTTTTATGGCACCAACCGCCGACTATTCAAAATCAATTGTCACCGATGATGGATTGCAATTAGTGGCATTTTTTGTTCTTGTGAAAAGTCGTACATATATTCCGCATGTTTTGTTTGGAAAAAGTGCAAAGAATAGAGGAATTGTTGTTTCAGATGTACTTCCTATGTCAGCATGAATGGTATAAATTTGATAAAATTGTACTTGTAGGTGCCATCCATGAAAAATGTTTGTAAGCATATTTCGCGTGCACTTGTTGAAGAAACTAATAAAATGCGATCATCAATTCCATCGTCAGCTATGAAAAAATTTGAAATACTGTAACGAACACAGAAGAACACTGTCGTAAAACCAACGAACAGTAAGAACTAAAAACTGCACAGTATGTACAGTACAAAAAACACACACAACGACAGAAACGATACAAGAGATAGCGGAGCACTAAAGCGGACAAGCAATAACAGTACGTAAACAACAATGGCGCGACGTGCTGTCAGTCACCGACGAGTCGGGACAAGTTAAACACGGTCGCATCAACCGGAGTGGCGGACTAGCCGAGGGCGGACGAGAGGGGTTCTACTGTACATATTTTTATTTTTCAAAATTACATTTCTATTTAATGGTTCCGCGTGAATATGTTAAAGATCTAAACTTTTTACCATTACCTTACCTGCAAATCTTCTGTGCTAAGGTGAATAACAGGACAATATTCGTTGGTGTCCTATGACTTTGTACATTTCAAAAAGCAGCTGTAGTTTTGTTACCCTCTCAAGACTTGATATATATATATATTTTTAAATTTTTTATACCATGCGCATTTAAAACATTTCTATAAGATAATGCTTGTTTTGGTTTATTATAAGATACTGTTGGAAGTATCTGACGCAATTTTATGTCTTATGTTTTATGATTTTATGTTTTTGTAATGTTCCTTATCACATTATTAAATCATCGCTACGCTATATCTTAAACCAATTAGATAATCAACGAATTTGAAAATTGTTGTAAAAGAGTTTTTACGATTGAACGAAAGCTGTATAAATTTTTGGTTATTTTCGATAAACGCGAGTGGTTGTCAAAAATCAACTTAAATGTACATAGGAAATCAACTTAAATGCATACACTAGTTGCTTTATTTTAATTTTTGTACCATTATTTATTTATATAATTAATTCCGCGGACACATGACATTTCTGCTGTCTAAAGTACTGTGCTATGTGAATACCGGATCCAACGAAAATTCGTCATACAAATTTGAAGACCTTTAAACCGTCGTGAGCCAATTTGTTTGCAACATATGTCCCCATGTGTTCCTCCATTTGTTGCGCCTAAGTGCTACAGCAGTTGCTTTATAAGCAATGCTTCAAAAATTTTGGTCGTAGCATGGTTAAAGGTAGTTTGTTGAAAGACAGGTGAGGCTAGGCAGTCTTATTGTATTAATGATTTGTGTGCCTTTAATACTGCAATATTTGTGCATAGCAGAATAGTATATCCTGCTGACTTGGATAATTCTTAGAGAGTGCTGGTTTTATACGAGGGTGCCTTGACGGAAATCTAGCATAAGTAAGAGAAAACGCACGATTGTTGTTTTTTTATAATTTATTTACAACATAGTCCCCCTTTAAGGCAATACACTTTTCAAGACAACTTTTCAACTTCTTCATCCTTTCCAAAAAGTAATTTTGCTCGAGCTCTTCAAAATAGTGGGAAGTTTCGTTTGTTGCACTTCATCGTTTGTTGCAATCACTTCATCGGCGTCCTCCGAGCCATTTTTTAGTCTTGTGAATAGGAAGAAGTCGCAAGGGACTAGATCTGGTGAATATGGTGGGTGGTCGATCAATTAGTAGCGTAATTAGTTAAATTTTGCCTGTAGGATGACAACTCTGTGAGCGAGTGCGTTGCCATGTTGGAAGAGAACATTTTTGTGAGCCAAGCCAGTGCGTTTTTTCTTCAATACGACGTCGAAACAGTCCAGTAATGCTGCATAGTAATCACCAGTTATGGTTTTACCCTTTGCCAAGTAATCAATACGAATAATGCTTTTCACATCCCAAAAAACAGTCGCGATCATCTTACCGGTCGATCGGGTTGTCTTTGATTTCTTCGGATCTTTGTCGCTTTTTCTACACTGCTTTAACAGTTCCTTCGTGTGAGGCGTGTAGTAATGGACCTAGGTTTCATCAACAGTGACGTATCGATGAGAAATGTTCTATCTTTGCCAAAAGCTTCTCCGAATCCCTGACACGTGTGCGTTTTTGGTCGATAGTGAGTAAATATGTCGCCCATCGCGCGGATACCCTTTTCATATTCAAATATTTGTGTATATTGGCTCAGTTGATATGATTGCAGCTTCTGCTATCTCACGGATTTTGATTTGATGGTTTACTATAATCATACCATGGATTTTGTTGAAGATTTCTGGTGTAGGGACGATATTTGATTGAGGGCTTTGGGTGGTCATCATCAAAACCACTCGTAAGACCTCGAACAAATTCAGCTTTCCAAAATTGAACATAAACAGCATCTTGTTCGACTTTGATCTCTGCATTTTATGTCCCTTTCTTGTGAAGGAATTTAGTGACTAAACGATATTCGACTTTTTCCACTTTTCTTAAAACACTAAAGTTGCTTACTTGCGACGGCTATAAAGACCAAACTAATTGTTCTTTTTGCATCAAATTTTGACAGACGTCATGTGTTGGATGGCAGATGTCAAAACCAATATGACGTTCGTTGTCACGTAACGCCATCTATCGAAGGCTAGATTTATATTAAACCACCGTTGTTTTTTGGTTGTTTTATTGGTTGTTTTTTGTATTTTGTATGTTTTGGGTTTTAGTTAGTTTGGTGATCTTTTTCTTTCTATATTTTTTTCTTGAAATAGTTTGTTGGTGATTGAGGTACTATCATAGTAATATACAACGTAGAATAATGTAATGATTACTGGGCCTTGAAGAGCACCGGCTACCGGGCGGATTTCTTAGACAGAAACGTGTACTACACGGCGATGTGGATGGAGCGGTTGTAAAGGTAGAATTTGACGAGTTCAAGATTTGTGAGGTACTAAGTTCGTAAAACCCAGTATGAGTGAAATATTAAGCAAATTGCTGTATAAAACTTGTTTCAGTAAGACTTAAATAGATTGCATAGTTTACCGCGGCTTGTAATGTGTGACTGACCGGGGTTTGAGTTGTATGCTAAAATGGACCCTAAAATCGATGTGTATCTAATGGGGCAAAATATTATATTTCTTTCCCGACAGCTGAATATTTAGAAAATAGCTATTCCAAATATTCACGTTCCGTTCGTAGGGATTGATTTTATTGCAATTAAAACTAATTCTTTAAATCGTTTGACATCTCTTTAATTAAAATTATTTATTTTGTTTAAATACATAAGTTGTGTATATGACTAGATTGTTAAATATTTTATTGTTTGACACAATCAATTAATTGTTGTTAAATGTTCGTACATTATGTGTGTGCTAAATTAAACGTCTATAAATTAAGGGACTCAGAATGTACTATTAATTCACATTTGATCTAATATACCTATGTACAATTTTTTTTTCTACTCCAGAAAATATTTTATTACCTTGAAAGCAGAAATTATTAAATTACTTCTTTAAAATATTTTATAACTGCTGTGACGAAAAGTAGTCTTAAATTTTGTCTGGGTGAATTTTGAAAATATGTATTTCCGGATAAAATTATAACAACACACGTATAGTAATGTATTAGATAAGGGTGTTTAACTATGTGCACATCTGGAGCGTTCATGGCTCGTGCGAAACTTTTTCCAAACACCTGGCCATCGACTGACTGACTGGCTTATATCAATAATTTCTATCGTTCTGATGATCTTTATTCACATTATATCCTATTTTCATTCCACATAATTCTGCTCAATATTTAATTAATATACTTAAAATATTTACTTTGTATTGGTCTAACAGTTGTATCAAAATAATAGACTAAAAATGACTAAAGTACCGTAACTAGGGCTACTTTGACATAGTTTAGGAAGTTTTTTCACCATAATTTTTTTCTTAGTTTTCCGAATCAACAAATTAGTGTTTGCCTGAACCAATAAATAATGCCTTGACAACATTGCCTGTAGGCAACAGCTTTCTAAAAGCACTCCTTGATATAACAAAAATATTTTTTTTGTGTCAAAGTAGCCCCATGCTCGGGGTCCCATGCTCGTAGCCCCATGCTCGGGGCTACTTTAACATGATGCTGTTTTGTACTGGAGGTCAAATTTGTATTATTCGGGGGTTAGTTTGAGCACCAAAAAAATATTTTTTTAAATTTTACATTTTTTAAGGGATTAAAGATTAAAAAAATTCAGGTTTTTATCAAGTTAACATTTATTTAGCAAAAGTTATAATAAAGTAAGAAAAGTGGCATGTAACAAAATATAAAGAATGGTAACGCTACTACAAACAAAAATAATATTCTTTAAATACAATGTTCATTCATCATCCTCAGATCTTGGACACTCATACGAGGATTCTTGGTGCCCTTGTTACAGTGTCCGCAAACCCAATTTTTGCAATTGACTCAGCAAATCCAATCCTTTACAACATAATGTCGAAAGTCACATAGGCATATGGAACAGAAGTATTAGTCTTGTCCTATTTTTTCTCGCGCACTGTTCTGCTTGAGGAGGATGAATTTGAGATCAAATTTATAAGTGGAAGGTCTTCATCTGAAGAGTAAATCGGATTTGTCTGACGAGCTGTACTAGAAGTGGCTTGATGAAGATCTTCTGCCTCACTTTGATTCTTGGAATTCTCTAGTGAAATACAAGTGCCTGGCTTTGTGGTCAATTTCTTGCCTCTTTTATGTCGCAATCTATTTTCATCAATGGCCCTAGATTTACTCAAAAAAACTGTCGTCTAAAATTCTACCAGTTCCGGTTTCTTCAGAAGGAAGCTTATTTTTAACTACGTTTGGGTCAAATGGATACAAGCCAGTTCCTCTAAAACCACCCTCGAGATTGGATTTTATATTGGGTGTTATAGAAGTCCATAGTCTTATCAGGAGCATGGGAAATTGTTCATGAAAATTGTAATGTTTGTTTTGTCATAATTATAAATATTATGAGGGTTTGTAGTGACTAGAGCATAACGAATGTTTTGATAAAACTCGGTGAGCTCAGTTATCCCTACCGATGATCTCTGCTTCTTAATATTTGTAGCTAGACGAACGGAAAGTACATTTCTGATGGAAAAAGAGTTTACAAAATCAACACGCGGCACATTATTTTTCCACTGTGGTACATCGCTGCCTTGCTTATTCATACACTTCTCGATCACACCTCGTATGATGGGAAATCCCCAATCACTCACAGTACCTAGTGTTTCTGCTATCAATTCTTCTTCATCTTAGATTAAACGGTTGGATGTGAAGGATTATTTTCATGAGACCCACGAACTTTGTACATTAACGTCGTTCTGTTTATTTTATACTTTTTAGCGGCCGCAATGTTTGAGAACTTGCCGCTTTTAAGGAAGTAAGAGAATGATTACCTGGAGGATTCAATTGAGTGGTTGAAGGCGCGAAGAGGAGAAATGTGAAAGGTAGAGCGAGTGGAGGAGTTATAGTGGGGGTAAGAGAAGGATTAAGGAGTAAGGAAGTGAAAATGATGGGATTGGAAGGGGTTAAGGGAGTAGAAGTGGAGATAGGAGGAAATAAGTGGCTTTACATAGTACTATATATAAAAAAAGAATGGATGGAATATATGAGAATGATGGGGGAGGAAATGGAAGAATGTAAGAATAAGTATGGGAGGATAGTGGTATTGGGAGATTGGAACTTGAGGGTAGGAGAATGCATGGGTGTAAACATAGGAATGAATAGAGAATGTATGATAATAAAATCAAGGAATAAGATGGTATATGCAGAAGGGAGGATGTTAATGGAAAAGCTGGAGGAGCAGAGCATGGTGATGATGAATGGGTGCGTGGAAGGAGACTGGGAAAGAGAGATAACATTCAGGGGACACGGAGGGGGATCAGTAATTGATTACCTTATAGTAAAGGAGGAAGCAAGAGGGTATATAGACAGTATGATAATAGGAGACAGGGTGAAATCAGATCACTTCCTATTGGAAGTAGCATGGGGAGCGAGAAGAGAAGAGGAAATTATGGAAAAGAATGAGAAAAATGGAGAGAAAAGAAAGAAGAAGGAAAGGTATAAATGGAGTGAAAAAGAAAACGTGAGGTATGGAAATGTGGTATGGAAGGAAGTAATAAGATATGCTAGAGAGGATTAAAGGAAATTTGACAACAAGAGTAGTAAAGGAGGAGGGAAAGGTAAAAGAGAAGAGAGGGTAATGCATGATAAAAAATGATTTGAAGCAAAAGAAGTTAGGGAGACACTAAGGAAGGTAAGAGAAGGGAAGGAACCGTGGGAAGAGTATATGAGAGTGAAAAAGATATGGAAAGAGGAGGGAAAGAGGGGCAGTAAAAAAAAGGAGGAAGAAGAGAGGGAGATTATAAATGGGCTAAGAGGTATGGAGATATATAAGGGATAGCGGAAAAGAGAGATCTAGGGAAGAAATGGGATTGTAAGCATAGAGGAATGGGAAAATAAGTATTGGGAGGAAGTAATGGAAGAGGAGTGTAATGGGGAAAGAGCGGAGGAAAAAGAAGGGGTGGAAGAGAAAAAAAGGAGATGAACGGAGAAATTACGGAAGAAGAAGTAAGGCAAGAAATACGGAAGATAAAGAAAGGAAATGCAGTGGGACCCGATGGTATGCCAGTAGAAGTGTGAAAGTGCTTGAACGAAAGAGGGATAGAAGTATTAAGGAGGGTATGAACGGAGTATGGAAAGGGGAAGAAAGGGTACCAGAAGAATGGAAGGAGGGTGGGATGATCCCCATGTACAAGAGGGGAAATAGGAAAGAAGCAGGCAGTTATAGAGGGATCACATTAATGAATGGGAGTTGCAGATTAATGAATGTATGCAAGAGTGTTGAATGGAAATCCAAAAGGAGATGGATGAAAGGAGAGTACTATCAAATCAGGAGAGGACGCAAAGAGGATTTGTTAGGGGTAAAGGCTGACAACATAGTCGCTGACAACATATGCGCTGACAACATAGTCGCTCTGAGCTATATAATAAATAAAGAAGTGGGAGAAGGTATGAAGTTGTATCTGGCGTTCTTTGATTTGAAGTCTGCGTTTGATAGACTGGATAGAAGACGTTTATGGAGGAGAATGGATGAAGAAGGGATAACTGAGGGAATGAGTGATGATAATAGAGTAAAAAGTTTAGGTATTTAGGGTATATGTTGAGCAGAACTGGGAGCGAGCGGGAACATGTGAAATTGCTAGTGAAGAAAGCAGGAACCGGGGCAGAGAAGTTAGGGAACATATGGAAGAAAAAAATCGGGGAATCAGTGAAAATGAGGATGAGAATACTTGAAGTATGTGTGGAAAGCTTACTATTATACGGAGCAGAAGTATGGGCGGTTAAAGAAAGAGTGGAGATAGAAAGGATGTTAGTAAGGTACTTGAAGAGAATTTTGGGTGTGGACAAGTCCACTCCAAATAGGATAGTGCTGCAAGAATGCAATGTGTTGGGTCAAGGCGACAAAGAAGATGGTGAAATATGAAAGTAAGGTGATGGCAGGAGAGATGGAGAGAATAGTGAAAAAGGTATATATACGTGCGCTGAAAAAAGTAGAAAATGGAGAAGCAAGGAATAAATAGGTGAATGATAGAAAGAAATTGTATGAAAGATGCTGATGATCGATGAAGGAATGGTATGAGACAATGGTGGAAGGGGGGTGATTGTGAGATAAAGGTGGAAAGAATTATGAAGGACATAGAGATGCAGGAGAGGAGTGAGAGGATAAGGGAGAGCAGATTTAATTAGAAGTTTAAGGAAGTAGAGGTAATAGGAAGGAGGCCGGAATGTTTGGAGTCAAATATGAGGATGAATGAAAAGAGGACAATTGCCAGGTTCAGGTGTGGGGGTATGGAAAGAGGGAATAGACATTGGATAAAAGAGAATGAAAGGTGATGTAGAGTATGTAGAGAAAAAGAAGAAACATGGGAGCACTGGGTGAATGAATGTGAAGGGATTGCATGGACGGACGAACAAATGGAGCAAAGTGGAAGGGGAATTAGGATAATGGAGGAGATCAACAAAAGGGCCCTATGGAAAAATAGGAATAAAAAGCAGAAGAAGGATAAACGGCATGTCATCTCGTCTCGCGTCACTACGTCATCGCCTCTCACAGGCGTAAAGTGACTGTCTGTTATATGCTGTATAATTCTTTGTGTGTTGTATGTTGTGTTAATCCAAGTTATATATATTTTATGTACCAGAATTATTCTAATTTTAAGTTTGAAATGTAAGCTATCATTTTTTGTTGTATTTATTGTAGTGTTGTATAATTATGCTAATAAAGGTTATTCTATTCTATTGAAATCATTTTTTCTTCTTTACTTCAGGCAAACCTCACTTTTGTATTATTTGAAGACTAGAATGCTATTGAATGGAAGTTTGTTTAATTTGTACATGTCAAATTTCTGAATGATTCAGAATGGGCCAGATAATGTGGTAACAGTAAAGAAAAGTCATTAAGAAATGCTGAAGCCCATGGATTGATATTTAGAATCCATGGGCTTCTAATTTTTTTACGCAAAAATTTATACTGGAAAATAACAAATTATCTGATGTTTAAATAAAGGATAATTAATTTTTTTATATACAAGATGGTGCGAAATGAGAAACGAAAAAAAAAAGCGATCGCGAATTGTTAACCGAAGATTCAGCACCATGTTTAACTGACGAATAAACAACATAATAATATATTAAAACTTGTTCGAATGTATTATTAAATTATCTTTTAATTGCTAAAATAGATAATATAATACTAAAAAAATATACTTTAATATGACGATGTGTATATTTCTAATTTCACGAGAAACATAATAACTCTTTAATGTGTGCCACACACAGGTTTTCGAACCAACGTACTACCAAATTTTAATATATTTAAAATATTAAAAGGCATTTATTTGAAGGCAATTATTAAACATAATTAAAAGCAAGTGTATCTTAATTTTATGTTATACATGTTAACTAATATTTTATTCAAGCATTTTTAATTATATTTCAATTATTTGTAAATGTTTTATTAACGTGCACGCTTTTGTATTTAATATTTAAAATTATAACAAATCTTTATTCCTATATTTATTATTTTTAAGTCATTGTAAGTGCTTGTATATTTTTTCTTGGTCTCCAAGAGAGAAATATTACGGTTACATCTAGGGAGCCTTTTATGATGGAAGCCAGTATCTTTTTAAGTCTAAGCATATAACATGTATTGTAATTATATATCTAATTATCTACATCCAATATATCTAACTGAGTAACTCCATCGCAAAACTAACTTTAACCGTCAGGTCAAATTTTACAGTATTCAAAAAAAAAAAACAAATTATTTTTGCGTTTAAAAAATTATTTTTTACTGCTATAAGGGAAAGTTTTGTTTTTTTTTTCTCTATCATCAAGCAAACTATTTAAAAAATATTTGCACCCCTTTCTTAGTTTTCTTAGTTATTTACTAATTTAGTTTGGATAGGTGAAGGGATAAAGTTGGTTTTGGACCAGCATATAAAAACTTGTTTTATTTTTTCAAAAGTTTAGTAAAGTTAGTTTTCAATAGAAACGTAAAATAATTTAAAATAATGAAAAACTTATTTATGGAAACAATAAAAAAATCATGTAATAAAGAATATTGTAAAAATATCGTTTATGTTTAATCAAACAAAAATTAAATGTGAATTGCAACTAAAGAGTCGCAGATTGTCTCATCTTCTTCCACTACACTTGCTGGTTGTCGGTTCAAAACATTTTGATACCAATTAATGAAGGGTTCTTCAGTGCTTTTCCAGTTTTCTCCAAACATCACTGCCAAAAGTCTTTTGACATCGACAAATTGGTTGAGAAAGAAGAAGATTTGGAAGGATAAACTGTGCAGCTGAGAAATCGCGTTTTTCTGGAAACAGTTTCTCATCTTCAAAGCGGTATAGTTTCATTTCTAGGACACATAAAATTGTTGAGCTTTTGTCTTGAATTTAAGAATCATCCTTTTCATAATGCTTATGCTATCCACATTTTTGAAAACTTGTTTCAAGGATTTGGTGTCGAACAAAAACCAATCTTCACCTTGTTTTCTAACTTCTCCAATCTCCCTGTATACAGCAATGTATTCGGGGTGTGAAAGAATAGTTGATTTTCTCCTCATTTGTTTTTTCAACTTTGCTGAAACACGATTGGCTGGGAGAAAACTGTGTCCACAGACACGAAAAACAAGCGGTACCTTCCTCAAGTTCTATGCATTTTGATAAGATTTTAAGAGGAAGTGAAACAGCATCTGAACATTGATGTTATTTTTATTTTGGGAAATACATCCATCTATAAATAAACGTATTTGTTTTTGTGATGTAATGATTCAGTTGTCTTCGGAAAATGTAGTAAATCATTGGAAATCTCAATGCTACCTTTGCCAGCTAAATTGTCAGTCCACACGTAAAAGTGAGGATTCGTCCCAGATTGGCCAACGATACAAAGGCTGTAAAAAATCAGTTGCCTTGAGTGGAAAGCTTCTTGTACGGGCGTTTTAGGTAACGGCTGAATTTGCTGCAAATAAAAAATATATGTCATCATCATCTGGTATTCTTATAAGTTCATAAAAAGCTTAATCTCTCAGTTTGTGTGCGCGTTTTTCTGTCATCAACATTGCTACTTCTGGGGATTCTGTAGGACCTTTTTTAATTTTTTCAATAATAAAAACACATTTTGTGCATACATCCGAAGATGGTGATTTAAATCCAATTTTAAATTCGCTGTTAAAAATATTTCTGAACATACTTCTTTTTTCAGGGAGAGGTTCATCAACAGATCCATTTTCATAAGTTTATTGATGTTCAAATTCGGATGAAGATATACTTTTTACATTTTTTCCATCTGTACATTTTTTCCATCCGTAGTGGCTCTCACATCCTTTCAACTTTTTAATAAGTTCTCTTACACTGTTTTTCTTTTCGTAAAATTTCACACTAATTCTGTCTCCTCCTCTTGTTTCCTTGATTTTAATCCTCAAATGAATTTTCTTCACGATTGACTTTAGACGATAAGCCTCGATCTTTGAAATCGGAATAAATTTTTTTTGCCACACTTTTAATTTTATTTATTACTATTTGTAATAAAATAAGAGGCTTGGCATGTTTGTGCTGAACCTTTGCCCTTTCTCTCAAGTACATGCACCTGGTCAGGTCGTTTTCATTTAACATCCAATGTATGCTCGAAGCAATAAAGTCCTGCACAACTTTATTATGGGGGTTTCATAAAGTTCATTGCGGAACATTTTCACGTCAATCGATCTAACTTTGGAGCATTCAAATCTATTATTGTTTTCTACTTTACTTAGTAAATGCTATACATCACACGGTATGAACGTACCTTGCCCCGATGGGGTGTATACTTTTTTCTTGGCAATTTCCCGTTGTGTTGGTTGTTTTTGTTTTTTTCTTTACCCATTATTGACTTGGCTCACAAGCACTGAATCATCCCAATCAGAATCATGCATTTTGTAAAAAAAGTATCAATTAAAAAATTATTTATTTTAATAAAAAACTTAAAGAAACATCATATCGTGTACTTTTACAGAATAACAAAAATATAATGCACATGGCAGCATAACTTATACTTCGGAAATAATAATGGAGCGCTCTGATTGGTCCGTTGGATATAGTTGATTGTGTATCGGCATCATAGGAGGCTAAAGTTGGTTTTGCTTTGGAACCTTCTTTTCAAATTTTTAATGGATCTAGTTGGTTTAGCTTGAATCTATTTGATGTGTGTGATACCGCCAAATATAAAAATCGGTATCCAGTTGATATTTCGAAAGATATGAAAAAGATAGATATATATATATATATATATATATCTATAA
>WYDF02035267.1:0-12657 GCA_009867245.2 Adranes taylori | reverse complement strand
ATATAAGTAAACGAGTTTCTTACAGACGAAGGATTGAATTGGAAAAATTGCGTTGAGTGCTGGATTAAAGACCGGCAAGGACCTTGTATTTACAGCGTTTGTAAAAGTAGATGGTAAATGAACATCTTACTTTTACACACTGTATGATTCACTGAGAGACACTTGTTGCTAAACACTGTCATTAACTTGATTAAAAGTCGAGCACTTAATAGTCGATTGTTATCAAATTGGTGGATTAACATGAATTCCTATTATACAACTTTATTGCTACATGCCGAAGTTAGGTGGCTATCAAGAAGTCGAAGTTTGAAACGATTATTAACTTTAAAAAATGAAGTTCCTATATTTCTAACACAACAACATTCCAATCTGGCCGATTATTTTCACGATAATTTATGGCCTCTGAAGCTATGGTATTTGTCAAGATATTTTTGATAAACTTATTGAATTGAATTTATCAATACAGGGAACAAACGTTAATATATTTAAGTTAAAAGATAAAATTGAGACCTTCATTAAACAAAGTTTATATGGAAGAACAGAGTGGAAAGTATGTAGATCGCTAGAAATGTTTTCATTAACAGATGAATATATAATACATAAAAATATTCCAAAAAAAAGATATAATGAAACTTATAACTAAACATTTGAAGGATCTGGAAGTTCAAGTACAAAAGTGATATTGATAAACAATATTGAATCTGCAAACCATTTGCAATCACAATGGAAGAAATCTATTTCTTCTGTTTAAAAGTCCAAGAAGAATTTGCAGGACTATTAGGTGATTCAACCTTGCAGCTCGGATTTTCACAAGTACCATTACATGAATTTTGGATTGATATCAAATCAGAATCCAGTACTGTTGGAAACGGCACTAAAACATATTTCTTCCATTTTGTTCAACGTACTTAAGCCAATCGCCTTTTTCCCCATTAAAATACATAAAATCAAAATATCACTCAACTTCAATAAACGTTGAAAATATATAATGACCTGCACTAACGGAAATTGAGTCTAGATTTAATTATTTATGTAAAAATAAACGAGCTCATCCGTCACATTAATGTTGCTGGACATTAATAATAGTTAGATGTTATAAAAATGTTCGCAAATCCAATGGGGCAATCCTCAAATGGATCTTCGCTAGAATCAATTGCGTTTTATTCTATTTACAACGAAAATCTAGGAAAGTTCATAAATCACCTAAATTATTCTAAACGTCAAACGTGAACACCACATAGCGAAACGCCAACATCAAAGTATACACGTACGTCTACCTACATAAGTTGAAAAACTTACATCTTAAATTTATTTTTTTGTCATACAAATAATTATGGCAAAAAGAACTTCTAAATACACACAATGTTTAGCTTACAAACTTTACTAATCAAAAAAAGAATTGTGTTTTCATAATCAGCAATGTAGTTTAGCGCACTTACTTTCCGATAAAACATTTCCCTGAGATATTCCTCCTGTTTATCGTCACCATCTGGTACTTCTTCCATATTAATTCGTCGCACATACAAATGCGCAATGAAATGTTTACCTTTGAATGAATTAGCAGCCGTTGGCTCAACGCCTTCAAAAGCTAACTGCATATCATAGATCGCCGGTATTTTGCCTTGGAGGAACGGCATCGTACTTGTAAAACCTTTCACTCGTGGCACTAAATGATGTTCAAGTTCTTTTAAACCACGATCGCGACAAAATTGTCTGCCTTCTTCATGCTTTTTTGGTGTACTTCGTGTACCTTCAGGAAATAATAGAATCTAAAACAATAAGTATCCTTAAAATACTTGTTCTGAAATAAAAAAGTTATTAGTTCGATTAAAAACAAATATCATGTATGAAAATTGTTCAACTAATTTTGACTCAAAATATTTTGTAAAACATCAAAGTGTTGAAAACTATAATTTTGGGCGCATAGAGATGAAAATTCTTAATCAACCGTTAGTTTCTCTCTTGGTAAACGGTGGTTACACCACCCATTGCTCGAAGAAATATCCATGGAAATTTCATGCATTGGCCTCTTCCATTTGTATTTGGACCGGCTTCCATTTGCAACGATCTACGAAGAAAATGTGAAGCTCTCTTAAATTAAAATTGTATAAATGGGGTTATTGACACATTATTTAAAAAGTACTAATTAAAATAACCCATAGCAAAGTCCATTGTCACATATGGTGATAAGTTATTGAACGTTATGAAAGGTATTGTTATGGAAAAAATAGGAATCTAGTATTATGAAAGGGATAAAAAATCTAAAATCATGAAAAAAAAAACATTTAAACACACCAGTCTTATAAAGATTGCCAGTCCTAAGTCTGAATAAATTGTGAAGGGATGCTTTATTTAACTATATGAGCTACCTGTCTAGACAGTAAATAATAGGTAAAGAAGCCAATGGAATGTCTATAGGAAGTTACACGTCTTCGTCTAGGAATTTACATGTCATTTTACTTTTTACTTTACCTGCCCTAGCTTGCCTAGGAATTTACCGACACAATTATAAAATAATGTTATTTGATAATATTTCGAAGTGATAAATCAATAACAAACTAATGATTGCATTTGTGTATAATACAAATAATATAAGAGAAGAAGTTTTTCCGATGGTAAAGAATAATTGCACGAAGCAAGTACTTCCAAAATCACATAATGTTAATTATTGTACGCCTTTTCGTGTTAGGTATGCAAACGCTAATTATCCCCATATAGTATTAATTCTAGCAAAATTTGCATGAAAATAATAGGTAAAATCAGCAATATTCTAAGCAGGCTTTCCAATTGAATGCTGATGCAACAAATGCCCAGTTTATTGTAATTGTGCAGGTAAAGTTAAAACAATTTACGCTATTGAAAAGTTGCTGATTTTACTCAGGTCCTACTCTAAAGTTTAGACAGTTTAGGAGGAAATCTGATGATATATAACCCTATGGGTTTCAACTAAAAAAAGTCTTGAAAGTAGTTCGCGTTAGTTGTTAATATCGAAGTTAATATAGGGTTATTCTCGAGAGTAGTAAAGCGGGCGTTAATTTACGACAAACAAGCTATCTTGGGACACTTGTGACGCTTGATGCATCATGCGTGCATCATTATTAGAACTGGTTTTTTCATCTGTTGTAAAACTTAGGTCTATGTTGGTACTAAAAAATAAGTTTTTGATATTTTTTTATGTGAACTATGAAAAAATTAATAACATGATGTCCCAAGTTACCCTCCATAGTTGGCTAACTTGGGACATACATTTAAATTGTATTGTAAGTACTTTTATGAATCTATAGCCTAATTTGGGACATAGAACAACATAGTATATAACCTATAGTTGAAGAAAACGGTAAGTCAAACTTATTTTTATGTGCACTATGAAAATCAAATGTGAATATAAAAGTGGAAAATATATACATTTAATAGGTAGGTATAGTAGAACAGATATAAGATGGCGCGCGGTATGGGATACGTTGTAGCTTATATTCAGATGGCAATAGGTACAATAGATGTATCGTTGTTATAAGATCTGTTAGCATAGGCGTATCATTTAGTATTGTCACGTTGTGCTACGACTAGTTGTGCTATAACTTTCATTGCACGTTTTGCGAGTCACAATCAATATCTGTGAAGCATGATGCGCGTACCATCCCTACTGCTCGCCAAGTTATATTTGTTCTGCTGTGATATTTTTTAGTCCATTCCATACGCAAAAGTATGCCGACCTCTTTAATAGATTTATGGGCTTTATTTCATCCACGACATCAGAAAAATTTATGGCCATGATATCATCGACACTTGGAACCGTATACACATTGAAGGCTTTTGATGAATTTCTGAGGGATTTTACTTCAATTTCATCATTTTGAATTGATAAGATTTGTCCAATGAACTTTTTTATGCTTTCCTTTTTAGTTCCTTTGTCATAGATTACTCTTACTACTATGAAAGAACCATCAAAGAGATTCTCCAGTTGTATATCTTTTCTTTCTGGTAGCGATATAGCGGTACTACCTGAACATGACTGGGCCGAGGAACACTAGGTAACTTTGTTACATTTTCCAGACACTGTTCATCCTTAGATGATGTGAAGTGAAACTCATCTGAAAAATTATGAACTGAGTATGCATCAGAAACTTCATCACTAGATTCCTCAAACAATTTCTTCCGTTCAGCTAATTTTCGATTTACTGGTATCTTGTGTCACACTTTTTCCTGGGGCAACATCAATTTTCTTTCTCATTTATTTTCTTTGTGGGAGTGTTACACTTTTTCTTATCTCTTCGAGGTAGGTTTCGAAACTGCTCACTACATGAAGCGAGTGATTGTAAATTGTGCTAGCATTAGCATTATTACCGATACTGGTCAATACTTGTTGCTTCTTCCTGAGCAACCTCTTTAAGACTTCATCTCTGATTAGAGGAACGATACCTGCTGATTTCAAGCTTAATTGTACGTTTTTAACAGCTGTTTCATGTCCAATATAAACTAGACATTGGTTTAGCAGACGACGGAATGCATCCTTTCACCACTCGGCTTTTGCTCCTCCACATACCAAAGTTGATCTCCACTTAACTTTAAGAGGCTTGAAAAAAGCAAATCAAGTGGTTGACAAATACCTGTGCTGTTGGGCGGTAGCAAAACAAATCTAATTTTGTTGCTACTACAGCGGTTTCCAACCTGGGAGGCGCGTCTCTCAAGGGAGGTGCGGAATATTGCCAGGGGAGGCGCCAAAATTCTTTAATATGAAAAATATATTTTTTATACTATAATACATCTACAAATAAACAATACAAATAAATAAAACTGGAAGGCGCGAAAAAAATTTTTGTTTACAGGGAGGCGCAGTAGCATATAGGTAGAAAACCGCTGCGCTAATATATTCATTAATAACCCAGGTTGACACGTGCCTTACCAAGTTATCACCAATCAGAACTTTAGGATTGTCTTTAAATTGTTTAAAATAAGCCACTTTTCGACCGATTGTACACTGTACCTTTTGACCCATGCTCACACCTAGAACAGTAGAGATTCTCTGCTTTCAACACAATGTACGGTGGCAATAAAAGTCAATCAGAAGCAGCAGAAAAGCAGAAAACGTGACTGAAGTACTGGATTTTGATGAGTCCACTATTCTCTTTGGGAGGCGCCATCCACGTCGAACTATAACATTTTTTCCTGCCAAGATCATCAATTAGGTTTGTCTCATCATAATTAACAATGAGATGAGGGTCTACATTTTCTAATGTAGGGATAAGCTCATCAAAGTATATATTTATGACTACACATTCTGCAATAATGTGTTCAGTTTCTTCAACAAAAACAAAAGAGCGCCCTACTTTTTCAGTGTTTTTGTTGTGTAAATATCGATTTACAGTAGACTTGCCACGGCCAGGCCAAGGCGAAAGAACGCCGACGGTAAACAAAAATAAGAAGAAGAAGAAGAAGAAGAAGAGTAGACTTGGACACTCCATATGTTGCGGCAGTATCCCAAGTTAGACAACCTAGTCGGTCATAAGAAATTTTTGTTCCTAATAATTTAGGTTGGCAGAACTGAAAAATGACGAATTGCAGACATTGAACAATATTTCAGGTTACCTGGTTATATATTACGCCGTTTGAAAACGCATAACTAATTATTATAAGATATGTACAATAAAAGTTTTACATAGCTAAATTTTAGGTTATAGTTTAAGATGCTTGTTTTTGTTAATAAATAGCAGTTATCCTGTCAGTAGGATATCGAAACGTTGGAAACGTCAATAACGATCTGTCAACAATGAGTTACGAACTCAACCACGTGAACAACAGCTGATGTAATGGATACTACAAAATACCTAACAATACGTCCCAAGTTAGTCTGTTTGAAGGTAGTATTTAGTGTTGAGAAGCAAATTTATTCTTTACCAAGGGAAATGGATAATATGTAAGTTGTATTTAATACTTTATGTAAGCTTTAAGTTTGAGAAATTTCTTTTTAACTTGAGCTTTTGAGTATTTCTTCAATTATATTTGCATGATTTGAACTTAAATTACCTACGTAATTTATGGTTTATTTTGAATTACTCTTATTTAATTGAACTTTATTTTGTTCTGATTTAATTTTATGTTTAATTTATTTGAAGCTAACTATAAATTTGATTTCGTATCTTTTGTGCTGAGAAGAAACTGATTTTATTTCATGTGTTCTATCAGAAATTGACTTTACTATTTTAATATTTTATTTCGGTGATTTAAACTTTTACTTTTGTTGAATTTATTATTTCTTGTATTTAATTATACTTATATGTATTAGATGCTTCTTTGATTTCTAAAGCCTGTCACAAATTACTAGTAGTTGATTCTTGAAGGTATTTAGATACGAGCTTGGTTAAAGTTAAATAAATTCAAATTTAAGTACCAAGTGTTTCAGATTCTGATCCTGATGACGAGTGAAATTGTTCCTAGTTTCTGCACTTCTACCGCACTTTAACATTATACCTGGTACTCGAGGCGTCCACTGCCCCTAATGCAACGTAACAATATTTACATACAAATATTTAGTACCATAGTTAAAACAATAATAAATTCATCGTAGTTAAGAATTTACAAATCTATAACATTGTCTCCGATTGGAAAATTTTCTTAAATACCTCATATAATCTGGAATTCCAGAAACTGGAATTATTTTCAATTTAGTTTTCGTACCTGCTTCTAAATTTTATTGTTAAAAATAACAAAATGTAAACGATTAAATAGTTTTCTTACTGAGATGGGTTCTTCATATTCCGCCCACGCTTGAGAAATTTTCTTTAGCGTTCTCCGATCTTTCTCAAATGATCTGGCAAGTAACGCATACTCTGCGCAATAAAAACCCCAACCAACAAAAGGAATATACTTTACTGCTTCTTTCATATACGCCTTTGCATTCTGAAAAAAGAAACATGTATAGAATATTTTTTATTGTAGTTTTATATGAAAGTATAAAATTAGTAGCACTCAGGAAAAGAATCAATTGCGAAACAAAAACCGAGAATTGAAATAATGGTAAGTAGCCAACTTTTAGGCACAACATAGCATTCCTATTGAACCTGGGAATGAAGCAGATTTGTAAGTCGCAAGTCAGCATTCACAAAATAAACGTAAGATACAATTATGTGAGGGCAACATTCTTCTATACCGAGGAACAGTTGACCCGCCATTCACATTTGATTGCAATAACATTTCTACAATCTTACCAACCACAGATGGAATTAAAACGCGGTCGGGAATTGAAAAACCCGGTAATTTAATGTTTTGAAAATTTTTGAAAAAAATTAACAGAACGTTTTGTTGTGTATGGTGACTTTGAATCACTTTCGTCTACAGATATGTAATCCCACGCCTTCAAGTTCCTACACTACCGATTCCTACCCTGCCGAAATGAGTCTTGCCTATTACATTGTATATTCTTGTAAATTTCTTGGTTCAAAGATCTATTAAACCCATAAGAACAAATTACCCGGTATACCAAACACCTCTTCAAAAATTTCGACTTGATACTCAAAGTTAAATCTAAATAAGCTATCGATAATATCAACGAGATCAAAGAAGTGAATACGATAAGTGTATACTTCTCATTACTACATTACTTCTTGTTTTTAGTTTCGCTTATCAATACCTTTTTTAAAATATTTTATGTTTGACTTACGCCCAACATTTTAAATTTGTCCAAAAGACACGAAAATATTATCCAATCAAATTCACCGATGTGATTCATAATGCATAATGAATGCTCTTTACCCAAGTAATTATTATAAACATCCTTATCCACGTAGAGTCGAAGATCACATGTTGACCAATATCGAACTATGAAACATGATTCTACAAAAAAAGAAAAATACCAAAATTTGTATAAAACTATAACCAAAATATGTTTAGACAAAATAATGCAAGGACATGGAAACAACATGTTTCGACTTCTTTTCTCTAGAAATATATTCCGCAACCACATTTGATTCTGTTGGTATGTGACGAAATGTAAATAAAAACTCGTTGGAAAATGCTCTAGAAATCAAAACAATCGCAATTTGTTGAGACTCGTAATGTTTCTACTCTGTATATTTGGAATAGATATACAGGGTGAGTCACCAGCGAAGCCAAGGAGTTTTATGACGTAATCGCATTTATTATGTACATTCAAGTTTAGTTGCATTATATGTTACGACAGGAGCAACAATTTAAAAATATTTGTAAAGATACAGGATGCTCTAAATAAAAGAGTGGCATATCAAAGTGTTGCTTTTTCTTATGGAACATAGTATATATAATTACATTTAATTGTTCGTAAAAATAAGCTAAAGTTTCATGTGGATGTACTATACTTAAATACAGAGTGTTCTGAGTTATTTCGATTTTTCTAAAAATGTATGGTCGCGTAAATAAGTAAATATCTCACTATCAATTTAATTCTAAGAAATTTCCTGTCAGATCTAAATAGTATTTCATTCCGTTAATGTACATAATGATTGATTATTATTAAACATCAGGTGGTTCATAAATTTTAATTCCATTCTTAGAACATTCAAACTATAATATCGGGTTTATTTTAAATTGAACAACCTATATTTTAAAAGCTGTCGTATAGCTAATTTCAAACTACACTAGGGTTTCCTATACCCAAATCTATTAATTTTTAAGGTATTTAAGCATTTTGAAAATGTCACCTTCTTTCCGACCTATAAAAGGAAAACCTTTTCAAAATGATTTCTTTATGCCTTTCATTTTTTCTTTTTACCATTGAACATGTTTTTTATTAATACCTTCATCAGTACCATTCATCAGTAGACATACCCTAACCAACAGTAAAACCCATATTTTCTTATTTGGGAATTTTACTTGAGATACTTTACGTGTGTGTAACTGTCATAAATAAAGATTATTATTATTATTTAGTTATATGTTGGTTCAATGTATACTATACAGTATGCATAATAAGCATTTAAGTAATTCAATAAATTCGTTTTGCAAAAGTATTAAACTATGTTGGAAATACATATATCAAATTAAAAGGGGGAGGGCGGCCTCCTTACGTACTTGATCTTCTTAAATATAGAATGTGACTTTTTTTCAAAAGAGCGTTTTATATTTGCAGTGTATTTGAAGTGACTGTCATGAAAACAATTTTAAACCGTCGCTGGAATCTAGATGACCAATTACCTGGTCCACTTATCAGGAAATTTTCTGTTTAAATAGTTTTAAACATTGCGTGAAAATTGTACAGGAGCGCCATCTAATTGTAGCCAAAGCTTTTGGAGTTTTTTCCAAAGTAGCCAAAAGTCTTTTGTCAAAAATCATAAAAAAATGGTGGCCATCTAAATTTCCATTGAAAAGATAAGGACCGATAATCATCCACAATGCTGATTTTTGGTGACCAAGAGTATGGAGTATATATTTATTTTCAGTGTCAATAATGAAATTGTGGCGATTTGCCAGTCCATGCTCAAGGGTCCATAAACAAAAGTCAATACGTTTTTATAACGTTTAATTAAATAACTTGTTAATATAAAAATACCTTTGTAAATGATTCGGTATTCTGTTTTTGTGAATTTTATGATGACAAAAGCCAAAATTTTATCTTTTTTTATTTTTTACATATTTCACCAGTGGCTTATCTAGACTTGAAGTAAGCGACGAGGTAGTCTTGTTCATGTACTAAAACATATAAAAGGTAAGAACCAGTAGCAAGCACAGTAACATCTGTTTACTACTTCGGCGAAAGGGAAATGAAGGTAACAGATGTATTTATATATAATTACTGATAAAAAACGTGAACGGATATGAGTTTGGCAAAGCAAGAATGGGGTTAGAACCTGTGTAGACCCGTACATTCGCACTGGTTAGATATTACTATTCTTAATTGCAAAATTACTACTACATCTGTTATCGGCATATTGTATATAGCCTCCAGCAGAGTCGAGAAATGGAATAAAACAACTAACAAATAATCATCAGCCAATTAATTCACAAACCATCAAATTAAATAAATAAATCGGTAATTAAATAAATCAAGAATTGATATTTAACAATTTAAACAAAGAAAAGTTGTACGATGTATAATCCCAGAAGTTCTTCTTGCGAGCAGTCAGTGAACTTTGCGTATAGTAGATGTCGACTACCGTCGCTAGCTATGCTCGTTAGCATTCCTTGCAAATAGAGGGAGAGAGAGAGAGATCGCAGCTTTCGCATCACATTGAACATAGAGGAAGGAGAGATAAGCCAACTGCAGCAAGCCACGCAATGCCTGTAGTGTCGTGCACATAGGGAGGTAGAAGAGAAAGAGAGATGGAAAACATGTAGAGTTTCCATTTCGATTGTCCTTTTCTTCATTGCTGTTTCGCTTTGGACAGATGTTTTTCGCATTTGTTTGGGTATTTACATCGAATGCAGAACGTAAGCAAAAATGATACATATTAGGGGAGAGAGAGATCTGTTTTGTTCTCTTTTATGGCGCCTTGGTCTTCGCGGGCTTTTTATTTCTCTATACATTCGAGGATTTCGCTTTGACGATACCCAATGTCAAGTAAACAATTCTAAATGAGTTTATTGAACTTTACGTGACGATGCTGTCGTATTTTCAACAAACAACTCTTAATGAGTTCCATGAATTTTGAGGGCGTTACATTCGTCTAACCTGATTTTTCTATTGGTTGAAAGGTTTTTCTATTGGCATTTTGAAAGCTGCCTCTGCTTGATTGGTTGATGCCCGTAGTAAAAGGGGGTTGTAGCCCCTTGTACGTTTATACGTTAAATCTAATTGGAGAGCTCCCTATCGTAGAATCCTGGAATTCTATAATCTTGACAGGGATATTATGCGATATTGTCCCTTAAAATTCGTAATATTTGAAGACACTTCTTACTGGTAGAAAATTCTCCCTTCCTAAAGATTTTAGCCGAAAATTCGCACAACCCCTGTCTAAATGCCGCAGGCAATGTCTGGAACTGTCGCCGTCGAACCCGACCACCAAAAGTACCTAATTCTATATAAAAAGCCATAGCCAGGCCAGTTTTAAGGAGACATTTTGGGTCATGTTTCTGTTAGATCATGAGTGAACAATTTTCGCATAGTTCTATTAGTAGTAATTCTCTAATAAGTGACCAACTTGTTCTTATAGAGTGAGTTATATTTCGTACTCTTGAATCTGTTTGCCCGCTAAGTAAGCACCACCAGCAAAATCACTTATTTATGCTTCGAATTTGAAAATTAAATATATATCGCCCCAGCAACAAGAAACATCTCACAAGAAGAAATCAAGTAAACACAATTTACACTCCTAAATCTTTCGGCACTAATCTTTCCATTCCTCAATATCTAATTCTTTAATTCTATTCCTCACTCGCCTACAAATTGCATAACCCTCTCCGTGTATTTACAATATCAATGAAAAAGCGAGAAGGACGCCCGCAGAAGAAGAGGGAAGTCTTACATAAGACTTACTTGGCCCGTAGAAGAAGCCGTGCCACCACACCCGAGAGACCAATCAAGTAACGTTGTCCGAGAACACCACGATACTTGGTCGACGCTAGATCATCCGTGCCAGAGCCATCATCGAATCCTCCGCCGAACCAAACCGAAGATACGTGGACTCCAACAGGTTCGCCATTACCTCCAACAGCACCAGAAGACGCCTGGTTACCATCGACACCGGGTAAAGGATGGTTATATAGTCACGCCAGAAGAGCATTGCCGTGGTCTCTTCCGGGGCATTTTCGGCGATAGTAATTAACGTCAACGCATTCCTCACATTTCCTCGGACATCGCAACATCGCCAGCTCCGAGTCCATGCACCAACCGAACAATTTTCTCATTAATTACGCAGAAGAACGTCTTTCAAACTTTTTTATACATTAGATTGCTAAATTTTATATTTTAAATTATTAACTGGAAAGAAGACGTCTAAAATATTTTGCATTATAATTAGAATCAAGCAAAAATGACAGTCAACAATGCCGAGCGCGATCACGAATAAGTTACAAGTACAATACTAAGCCAATAAAATCCAAGTTAAGTAAGCATATAAACACATAACAAATAATGCTTGCTTCCTCGTAATCTGTTATTTTGCATAGCAATCACCTATCGTAGTATAAAGAGATAATGGGCCGGATTTGAAAAATCTGCCCAATTAGAAATAACATCAAATAAATAAATAAAGTCTTAATGCAGGAGCATTCATGTTATAGAAAAGATATATATGGTCCATCAGACATAAATATAATCTATTACACAACTACTATGACTATTAATTACTTTCACTGTAATATGTAAGGTGGAGTGGGGTAAAACCGACCCAGAAATTGTAAAGTTTACTTTAAACTGATTTTCTATCTATTACACTAAAACCTAATAATCTAAGTGTTTTTAAAGTTGCATTAATTTGGATTAAAAATATCTTCTGAAACTTATGAATTTCTTAATAAATTACAAAGAGTGCTGGTAGGGCGGACTTGTCCCGAAACTGGGGCAAAACCGCACCTACCTGTTTAAAAATTATTAAATCTTATTTCCTTATATTATGGGGCAAAATCGGAATTATTATTAGTAATAAAATAACATAAAAATAAAAAAAAAAAGTTTTTATTCAATCATCGTCAAGACATCTTTCACATTCATATTGTTTTTTTTTTCGAACCTTTGTTGCAGTTTCCACA
>WYDF02035256.1:0-12657 GCA_009867245.2 Adranes taylori | reverse complement strand
ATTCACGCATTAGTGAATTTCGGAATCTCCTTCCGTACCGACCGCCTGCGCCAGAATATTTGCAGTTACCTAGTTTATCAATTGCTAGAAACTATATATATATATATATATATAATTCGCTTTACATACACCGCAGTAATTCAAGTGACTACTATTACTACACCGCTTATATACTATGCGCGGTTTTTTTATATATATTAATAATGAATTATTGTTGTGTTATCATTTATACCGCCGATTAATTAATTTGCTTATTATTATTATTATTGATATTGCTCTAATTTGATATTCGTTTCATTATCATTGACATTATTATATGTACAATGTGACATCATTATATTTTTTTCTCTGTTCGTCTAAAGAATAATAGACGGTTTTGTAAACTTTAATGTTGTTTTACTGATTATTAAATAAGTGTATTGCAGCTACTCGCAGGATCTAGAACACCTCAGGATCTAGAACACTTGGTTTACTTTCCAGCTGCAGCTACCTAAGCCTTCAGAGGATTTCTGAAGACTGGAGGAACAACATCTGTTCAGTGCGGTCTCACTTTAAACTGACCTGGGGCCCGAGCACGATTTTCCGCCAGGCCGTTTAATCTGTGAGAAAATTTCGCGCTATTTGTGATAGTCGCTAGGCTCCCCATTAGCAGCGTAGCGTGTGGAAGTTCCGTTAGAGTATTAAACTCCAACTACGGAATATCCACTAGATCAGTAACGGCTGAAAACCAAATCTAAACATGACGTCTACACCACAATTCCAATAAACATTTTACAATAAACATTACAATAAACAAACAACAAAACAAATCCAATTTTAGGACGGAACCCTCTTCCAAATATCAGGTAACTAAATATGCATAATAATTTAGATGCAATTACGTACATTACTAAACGCAAGGTCTATAGATTAGTCTAAATTCTTCTGAAAAAATTTCTTAGAGTCAATCAATAAATAACAAAATCATCACATAACCTTATCACAAATTATGCAGGAATTATTCACGACTTATATGTAATTAAGTACATTTTCAACGTAGAGTTCTCATAGAATTGGCAAAAACACAGCGGTTCAGCGGTTACAGAAGGAATCAGTTGGATCCGATAATTTAGTAGTTAAGTTAATTCGTTGACTTCAAATAAGTTCATAAGGAAAAAAATCAGATAAGTTCATAAGGGAAAAAAACATCAGTAAGATCATTAAAACATTAAGTTGTATAAAAAGCAGCTATTGTGAATAAAAGAGGCTCGTAAAATTGTATCATGATGTGCGAAAGAGTTATTTTGCATGATGAGATTCATCTCAAGTGGGTACAGATTTAAATAGCTGAGAAAATCTCAGAAATTTTTGTTTATTATACAGGAAGATACTAAGTATCAATTAGTTTTTGGCAAATTATTCGTTGCTAAAGCCCGAAATTTTTATTTCTATAGGGCATCCTGAAGTGGAATTATTCCTGTAATTCCATCTAGTATTGGCATTTAACACTAAGTCATTGGTGTTCTAGTAATTTATAATGTATAAGTGTCGAAACATTACGTGTGATTTCTATCCACATTGATTAATTGAGTTTATAACAATATGTATTCAACCAGTTAGTTCAATGCTAATGACTTTAATTGACCCTTTAATTGGGTGCGGTTTAATGTTATATATATATATATATTCGATTATTTACTTCATTTCTAAAACCTAATTAAAATCATATATTCTACCAAAGCTGAAATATAACTAACCCTATATTTTCGGACTTCTGCTGTTCTGTGTTGATATTTGGCATTTGTTAATTTCTAAGTGTATTTTATATTACTAAAAACAAGTAAATGGTAATATTTAGAGTTTATACACATAAAACTATAATTACAACAATTTACATATATTTTAGAACCAGAGGAAGAAATATATTTTATTTCGAAACGTCGTAAATTTTCGCTTTTGTTCTAACGTTAGAAAATAAGCAACAGAAATATAAGAATTTAAAGTCACGATATGCAATACTAATATCTCTTCACCACTCATATAAACTACTCCCGTAGCATGATACATGCATATGAATTCGATATTACGTGTCAACTTGCATTCGTAAAAACTCGACATCCTTCGGACAGTATTTCACTTCGTTTGTACTGCTTACAGTCGAACCAGCCAAATCGCATTTAAGTTATTTATTACGTTACGGTCTGCTCTTGCACTGCTAAATACGAGTCGAGACAGAATCTGAATAATATATCAGCTTGTTTTTTGCTCTGCGGCGATTAATATTTAGAAGTTCAGCCAGCTTTCTTCATTAAAATAAAAGAACAAATTGGTAGAAATGCCGCTTATAGTTTATAAGCGGCATTAGAGTGTATAATTTTTAATTGTATTTTTATTTCTAAAAAACCACATATACTCTGCGCTAGTTTTAATTTCTATTATCAAATTAAACAATGTTAAAAAAGCCTTTTCTTGATCACACATGTGCGGCTCGATATCTACGTATAAATATATCCCGTCACAGATTTCATAGTGAGCAAAGAAAATAATTTATTATAAAAAAATATAATCATGCTTTATCAACAAATGAAACATATTAAAATTATAAAGTAATAATAAAGTTTAAATAAGAGGCGGAGGAGCTTACCCTAAGAGGCATATTCTGAGTGAAAGTACTCACAAGTGTTAGCACATTTCTATAGAAAACAATAAATTACATTATTTGTTATTAGATGTGCATACCCTTGACAATCTTCACCACATGACAATCTGTGTGTTACCACTGCGTTAATACAAGATTGAAAGGGTTGTTTAAATTACTATAAAACGT
The DNA here is from genome assembly GCA_009867245.2 of Adranes taylori. NCBI lineage: Eukaryota > Metazoa > Arthropoda > Insecta > Coleoptera > Staphylinidae > Adranes > Adranes taylori. The sequence goes on along the minus strand of WYDF02035256.1, from coordinate 9,851 downwards.
AAATCTATTATTTAATAAATAATTACCTTTTCTTGCTTTAAGAGCAGCAACATAACTTGGTAATTCCTCCAGTTTCATTGGTTTTAATTCTGGTGGTTGCCAATCTAATCCCAACTGTTGTTCAAATATGATTCTATCCACAGTCAGTATCTTGTCTAGGATTTCAGTGACTTCACGTGTATTTAATTCCCATATCTATCGTATGTTATTTATATTTAACAATAAATTTTAATTGATTTTGTTACTTATATGTTCTAATATGTAATATTTTTATTTAACGTGTTAAACAGGGTAATGTCTGGAGAATACAGGTTCATCAAATCTGTAGGCTCCAAGATATTTTGTGTCCATATATTTTTTATTACTTAACAGATCGATATTCATGTAAATTGTTAAATGTTCCTAATAAATCATTTAGAAATTCCTAGGTCGTCACATAATTGAACTTTTCATAATTGTTGTTTATTGATTCATTGAACTAGCAGAAGTTATCTAGAGGATGGGAACACATTTCCCATATTCCCAGAAAACTCTAAATATTGCATGTAATTTCTCATTTGCTTTGAGATAAATGATGTTTTCTTGAAGATAAGATCACAGTGCTTATACTTCATGATAATTCCACAAAGTCTCGGACAATATTTCGTAGTAAATGTACGTTTAAAGCAACATTTTATATATATTAAAATTTCATATTTATATAATTACATTATTTTAAATATGGTTATAATCTATATTTATTACATTGAGAATATTACATGTCCCATTAATAAAGAAACACTTTATACCAATTAATAAAGAAATTTTCTGGGAAAATATAATTGAAAAATTGTTCAAGTTTAGAAGGAAAACATCTTGCATAAATCGTAGTAATTAAACTATTTAATAACGCAACGTGACAAACTTATATTATGTTCAAAGGTTATTAAATTTCATATATCAGTGTAGTAAATATATCAGTGTGTAATAATCAAAATAATATATGTACAAACTAGCATTACATATTATCTTCCATTTTTAAGAACATTGTCAAATGGCACGCGACACCCGAGCGTGTAAATTCATATATGTTTATAGATCTTATTAGTTAAAGTCATTTTTGCAGTAGATGTATAAATCATGATTTATTATTTAAAACAACTGTATTATAGAATTTATATATAAGACTGATTAATTACAATGACAAGATTTCTAATTTAGATGTCAAGCAGTGTGTTTTTATTGCATAACACCCGCTTCCCCAAAAATAGTTACTACGCCATTAACAGTATTTAGTATAGCTAATACAGTAAAACAAACTTAAACTGCTATCATCGAGCTAACAAGGTAAATAAAGCATTTACAACACTCACATTTGTTCAATTTCTAAATTATTATTTCATCGGATACATAAATTTCACATACCAAGTGACACGTTTCGATCAATCCGGACCATCCTCTAACTGCTGACTGATTATTTTCCTTTGTTGTTTTGCATCTATTAAATTTTCCCTATTTCTATTATTTTTATGTGCCTCTTGTTTTTGTACTAATTTGGAAGGTCGTACTAGACTGTCGAATTTGCATCTTAATCAATTTCCATTTATTTTATTTTGATATATTTATGTGTTCTATATGTTCTACATGTTCTATACTATATGTTCTATGATTTCCAGATATTTGTTGCTTCTTTTCGATATTTGTAGTATGTCCGCTATTATGTCAATTGGATAGTCATATTTTAGTAGGTAATCTGCGTAAAGGGAATTGTATATATCCATCTAGTTGCATATTGCTTTGAAGTTTCTTTTAGCTTTTCCTATACATGAACTTTTCGGTTATTATTGAAAAATTTTTATACTGCAAAGTTTTATACTGAAAGTTTTATAAGTTGAAAAACAATAAATAGCTGCAGAAACTTATGCTGAAGAATAGTCAGACTATTAAGGGAACATACAATAAGTTGGTAGATAAAGTCATTTATAGTATTTATGTTGACTATTTTGATTTAGTTAGGCTTTCTATATTCTTCGTTGTTTAAAATCCAAAGGCGAATTTTCTCGGTGCGGTGGCGAGTGTCGCGAGGTAATTTGTCGTTGTTTTGGTTTGGTTTTATGATAATAGCTTTATACGCTTGATACTTTGAAATGTTTTTGAGATTTTTTGAAATGTTTAATGTTTAGTGTTTAATGTTCAACATGTTGTGTGCTATACGAACTCGTTGCAAATGTTAGTTAACATTTACAGTTTCATTTAAACTTCTATTCATGAAATGAAGTATAATTTAATAACATTTAAAACATCTTAGTTAAGTTAGAATTTCACCACGGAAATCGAAGAGCAGCTATATTTCTTCCGTCTGCTTAAAAGAAGCCCGACAACGTCAATTTACAAATTATGTATAGCAGAGGGGAATGTCGCTGATTGGTGATAATCAGTAATTATCACAGCGTGCTGTTATCAGGGAGAATATATCGGACTGGTAATCAATCAATAATAGTTAATCGTACTGTGTGATACCCTATCAGTATGAGTAAAAGAAAGCATATTTGAGAGCATTTATAATAATTATGGCGATAACAAATAGAAAAAGTAGGGTATAGGTGAATACACTAAATTAGATGAATGCAAATTTGCCTATAGAAAGGTAAACTAGTGCGAGAAATCGATTGTGTTCTTGGTAGGAAATTAGCTTGTCCAAGAAATGAGTAAAAGCTACACCGTATTTGATGAGTTGTGTATTATGTTGTGCTTTTATGTTGCTTTTCTAACTATATTGTATTCTAGCCCTTTATCATGTTGTATTATTTCAATGTCCAGGTAATGAATTTTCATGTTAATTTCCGATAATATTGTGAATTGGATATTTGTATGTGAGTTATTCAATGTGAGATTATGTGAGATTTATATTGAGATTATATTGCCGCATATCGAAACATATAAGGGTTTAATTAAATACGCACAGCTAGTTGGAAACCGTAATTAGTATTACACTAGAAAGAAAAACTAAATTATATATGTAGCTGGCAACCGAAAATGAATATTGTTACTTTAAAATCTTAAGTTATATAGGAAAATTATATTAGTTTTTACACTAGTTTAGTTAAAACGAAAATAGCTAAGTCCATTAGAGGAGAAACAAATGTCAAAGGCAGATGCTAGGCATCTCTAGTTGAGTGAGTTTAATTTAAAATCATATTTTCAGTTTAATTTAAACTGAATTTATCTATTTCCGTTTCTACTAAACTCGTGTAGAAACTAATATACTTTTCCTATGTAACTTAAGATTTTAAAGTAACAATATTGATTTGCGCTTACCAGCTACATACATAATTTAGTTTTTCTTTCTAGTCTAATAGTAATTACGGCGGTTTCCAACTAGCTCTGCTTCCCTTATATTCTTGCTACCCGGCAATATCATGTAATTTCTCTTTAGTGATGTTTCAATTGTCTTCTATAGTATATCATCAACATATCTTGTCTATTTTATTAATGCTGTGTGTCACTTTATTTGATTTATTAATTTTTCTTCATATTTTTGCAGGAATATTTCGCTGAGAATTCCCGAGAGTGATGAATTTCGTTGCTAGTCATTCTTCCATTTCATAATATTTAATGCTGAAATGGAGATCAGTTTGGTTTAAGTTCGATAGCCTTTAGTGCGTTTCTTGTGTGCTGCACTTTTGTTCTGTTTATATTGTTCTAGTCTAGTAAGTTTGTTGTTATTTCTATTACTTATCAGATTATGCTTATCAGATTATGAAGGTGTTGGTTTCAAAGTTTTCGCTGACATTATTGGATTGTCTGATTTGAGTGTTTTGGGAAGTGGCTTCAACATTGGCGCTTCTGGATTGGATTTATGTGTTTGAATTTGTTCTTCTTAAGCTCTCCTGTATGGTAGTGTTTTCCTGAATTTACGTATGCAATTAGTTTCATTTATGAATTGTTCTGTTTTTTGAATTTTGTCTCGTTTTTTTTTATAATGACAAAAGTTTTGATTATATCTATTGTTGTTATAATCGCATTGTCTTGTTTATGTTTGTTATTATTTGATATGATGATCTTCTGTTCTCTGTTGTGTTTTTATTGAGCATGTTTTGATTTATTGTTCGTATTTTTTTGTTATTTTTGAAACAATATACGGCAAATGCTGAAAAATTAAAAAAAAAATACATTCACCTGTATGAATAACGACACATATATAATAACCAAATTTATCAAGCACTATAACATAAAAATCGCATACAGAACAGAAAATAATGTAAATATAACATTCTGCAAAACGATACGCAACACAGACAAATTGAAACAAAGTAGAATATACAAATATAACTGTAAAATCTGCCATAAATCATATGTAGAAAAAACGTACAGGAACTTCAAATCAAGATTTAAAGAACATCAGTTTGCATTAAGAAGACCAGACATATACAATTCGCAATACGCAGATTACTTTCTAAAATACGACGACCCAGTCGATGACATAGAGAACACTCTACAAATATTCGAAATAAGAACCAGAAAATCAAAGAACAAATAGAAATGTAACAAAATAAAATTTATTAAAACTTGAGTAAATTGCAAATTGACAACTTACAACGGCTACTTAAATTACTACAAAGACAGAAGCACATTATAACAATAGAAACAAGGAGAAATAAATAAATATAGCAACACCGGCAAAAGAATACGACAAAAATTTGACAAATGCAAAGCAACAAATGAAAATAATTCTCAGTAATCAGATGAAGAACGGAAATATATTCTTCCTGGCAGTTTACTTGATCGGTGGATCAAACTGTCTCGGGTAAATAGTTTTGTAAGATTCGTCCAAAAATAAGAACGATCCATGGTTTAGCTTTTCTGTGATAAATTGCCGCAGTATTGTTGGGTCTATACTTCTACCTACACGTTAAGATTCGGTTATGCATTATGTCCCGCTCACCTATTAGAATGGGTCTGAAGGATGATCCTTTCTGTTTATGTGGCATCTATGGGGATTTGAGCCGTATGTGTTTTGGATGTCACTTGAACAAACAAAATATTACCTCCTTCCTGGCTAGACTTCACAGTTTTGAGGATCCCTCACTGCTTCATCTCAATAATTTAGTTCCCGATATAAACAGAGTAGTATTTTACTGTTTAACTAACTTTCGAATTAAGTCGAAGATTAATTTATAATTTATTCCTCAAAATGAAATAAGGTTGAATTTCCAGTTCCCATACTATTCCTCATGTCAAGTCTTGAATCTCATATTTCCCATTCATCTCTTAACTGAGCGGCGAGAATCGGTGATAGGCCATATCGGCGAAAACATAGCGACTTTAAATAAATATACAACAACAATCAAATAATGTTCCGGGTGGATCGAAACGTGTTCACTCGGTATGTGAAATCAGCACATACCACACATACCGGAGGAGTTATCAACTGGAGATATGAACATTGATTGCGATAAACAAGCATACCAGTGTAGGAAATTAGTTGAAATAGTTAGAAATAAGGGATTCTCACTAGTCAAATAATGGACAAGAATTGCTAGCAGGGTACGAGGTGGTACCAGAAGGTCATTTTATACCTGTCTGTAAAAAGTGTATGGGACGAATTGGTTCCCAATTGTTTTCTTTATTACCTAATTCTTAAATGTATTATATTCCTAGCAGTGTTGTCATACTTACACCATAATAGGTAAATCTATTATTTTGTTTTTAGTTCATGACTAACTGAAACAATTACTTGCATTAAAAATCAAACAAGAAGTTCTGTCTCCATAATTTTATAAAAAAATTTAATTTATTACTATACATACTTATACATTGTGATAGATTGCCTCATAGATTTCTGACCCATTTAACTTTAAATATTTGAATTAAATGTTATTTCTGACCCATTTAAAATGTTATTTTACTGATCAATTTATTTGGATGAAAACTTTTTGAGTATTTATAAAGAAATTAGAAATCCATGCCACACCCCCATTTAAATATTAATATTACACACAAACTAAGCTGTTTTTACATTTACTTACTTGAAACTTAATAAATTTCTAACTTCTAATGGAACAATTTTATACAAACATTACTGCTTACTAGGCTTAAACCTATAAGACGCCGCTTTTACAAAGTCCATTTTAGAAATCAATCCATTACTGAGCTTGTTAATTTTAAGATTAATAAATGCTCTTTTTCCAGCGTACGCGAATCTACTATTTTTTCAAGTTCACTAACGCAATTGAAATCTTAATATTAGTGTACAGCTGAAAATCTAAAAGAACCTTGAGAAAAATATGGATATTTGGGTGGGTAGAATAAAATGAAGTGTTATATTTCGAATGAAACGATTCACATACGTTCGTAGTACGTTGAATAGACTGTTCAGTCCATAAATTTGGAGGATACCTTGATTCTTGAGATATGTAATTATCTACTAAACAATCATATAGCTGTATTACCAGGTCATTTATAGGCCTGAACTCGGCAAAATCGATAGCAAAAATATCACCAACATCTTGAGGAGGCAAAAAGGCAAACCAAAAATATGTATCATGAGTAAAAGGGATTGGACAGTTCACCCTCACTCCCACCACAATTCACCTTGACATCACCTTGACATTGCCCCCACTGCTACTCCATCACTAACTCATAGAAATGCTAATTATTACGCAATACTAGTTAGATAGTGCGCAATATAACTTAATTGTTGCGCAATCCAAGATTGCCGCCGACTTAAATATAAACAAAAAAGTCACGTGACATCAATATTTGTAAACAAAAAGCACGTGGTCGTTGTTTGTAAACAAAAAGTACATGGTTGAGTTAAAATTACCTACTCTAGCTCCGCCCCGTAGGCGTGTCGCGTAAAAATTCAAATTTGAATTCAAATGATAACGGCTTTCAAGATGGCCACCAATCCGATCAGCTGATGATGTCATGTTATGTATTACGCAAGTTAGATAAGTTATTGCTCAATTTAAGACGACTTGCAGATTTACGAAAGGATTTTACTCACGTATAGTATTCTGTTAATCTTTCTAACCATACACGAAGTTAAACGATGATACCTGAAGCCGAGGATGCACGAAGTTTAACGATGATACCCGATACCGACAACACACGAAGTTAAACGATATTCAGCTGATGTTTTGAGGTTATGTATTACGTAATACTGCTTAGACATTGTGTAATTACATTAGAACATTGTAAATTTTTTTGAATGAAAGAGACGAAACAAATAATATATAAATTATAAAAACTTTATTGTTGTTTTATAAATTTTTATAATAAAAATAGATGTAATAAATTAATATATATATTGTTTTTACCGAATCAACTATTATATATTCAATTCATTCCCAACCATTTAGCGTATTCTTTATTTCCTTTTATTTTTAATATAACGTTCTACCAAGTATATATCTTTGTTTTGCTTTTAAAAGTTCTTCATTATAGAAAGTTCCAGATATAGGATTTCCTTTCATAACTTCTAATAAGTATTCTAAAGGATTTATAAGTTTTACTTTAATTATTTAAAAAAATTCAGTACTCCAGTTTGGGGTATATCCTTTTTCAAATATGCTTTTGTATTTACCTATTCTTACAACACATCCACACCTAAATTTTAGTTTACTAGTAACTTTTGGATCTAAGTATACAGTGTTTAGTAATTGTTCTTCGTGCATTTTTGTAACATCAATCGGTTTCATTCCTATAGTTCGATGTTTCTGATTATTATACTCATTTGTAATTTAGTCTAAAAATTTGGTCCAATTGTATGTACCCTGCAGACTAAACTGTTTATATAATTTGTCATTTAATGTTCGTATTGCTTGTTCAGATACAGTAGCTTTTTTAATACTAAACGTATTATAATTGTGTATTCCATATTTTTTTTATCTTGGTCGCTCATTATTAATTTTGGTTTACGCCCATTATTATGTTGCAATATATATATTGCTATGCAATTACAATTGATTGCGCTGATTTATCTTTTAAGGCTCGAGTTTACCATTTTAGAAAAACATCAATTACTACTAAAATATATCTATACCCACAATTTTGCTTTGCATATAGTTGCATTTCAGCTAGATCTATATTCCATAAATTATCAAAAGCATTAGTGATTATACGGCTGCGTGGAAAGTTACATCTTGCTGGTTTGTGTATCTCATTAACAATATCTCTTTTCACATACTCATTTTCAATTTTGTGTTGAATTAAAGGATTTATGCCGACTATTATCGTATGGAGTAAGTTTGGTTATTTTATTGCTTAAAATATCATCAATATGTTCCAAACTAGTAAATGGCAAAACACTTGACGATTCAGCAATATTTTTACCTGACTTATCTGGTTTCCCAACTGTATTATCACTAGTTGTAGTATTATTCTGATTTTGTAAACGAAATACATTAATTTGTTGTTGTGTATCAACATATAGTCTTGATGCAGTATCCGTATCATTAATTGGATCTTGTAGATTTCTTAATAACTTGTGTTGTAGATCGTATTCACCTTCAGGTGTAAGCAGAAAACCTTTACCTGGTGGACCTGTAATTTTATGTGGTTCTTTAAGTAAATGTTTACCAAAAATATCGATGCTCATCCTTAGAGATTTGATGACTGATAATATAATTACACCTATGTTCATTCTATAACACCCTCCTCTCTAAGTTCTTCTTCAATAGATGACATTTCATTATCCAAAGACGATTTCCAGCGTTTTTTGCTGCCCATAGCAGCACTAAACGATCAGCCAATTCGCCAATATTATTCCAATATATGTACTTTGGATGATTAACATTTGATTTTGAATCATACGGCACATGTGCCCCCTATCCACTAAACTCATTCCAATCACTATGAATAGATGCTTCACTTTTTTGCTTACCTCGATTTACATTGTTTCATTTAATAAAATTGGTTTAATAATATCTTTATATTTTTTAGATTTAATAGCTTTACATCCTTGAGTAGTATCAGTCTTTATTTATAGTGAATGTTTTTTGTAAGATGTTTATATTATTTTGTGCATCATTTTGTGTACAATTAATGGGTTCTTTAAAAAATAACAATTGATATAGCCCTGGAGTACCTTTATATACCTTATTTTTAATAATTAAAACGTTGGCTTGAAAGAGTTTTCTAGTATCTCCGACCTTCCAGATATCTAAAATTTGATCATATACAATTCCGGTACGTCTATCATACTTGTTCAACCCATTCTTCTATAATGTTGGTAGTTCAGCACATTGTTCTAAAAACCCATCACTTATTGGCTCTCCAGCTAATGCATCAAAATATTGAGTCTCATTAATTTCAAGTTCATTAACACTAGTTTCATAAACATCTGGTTATTTTTGATGAATTGTTACTACATTATCAGTATTTGTTGATAATAATTTTTTTCTTCTGTATAGGAGTTGAACCAAAAATACCTTCATCTGCATTTCTTTTACGAAATATTTTGAATTTTTTCGTTGGTATATCTAAATTAGTAGGTGTATCAAATATGTTTACTTTTTCTAGTGTTACATCTAAATTTGTAGATGTATCAATGAATTTTCTTTTACCTACTTTTAACGTTGTGTTTAAATGTGGTTGTGCAAGACTTTGTTGTGTAGGAATTTTATATATTATTCGTTTCTTCTTTTTAGGTAAATCAACTGTTAACGTAATTTGTTTAGGTTTTATAATCTGTTTAGGTGTTATTCCAATAATAGTAGAATCGCCTGCTTCCCCAAATTCTTTAAAGAGACTACTTGTACAAGATATGGAAAGGAGAGGTATGTGTGCCGAATGAATGGAAGAGAGGTGAAATAGTGCCTGTGTTTAAAAGAGGGAATCGAATGGATGTAGACAGTTTTAGAGGGATT